>JAOPHQ010001767.1:30000-107473 GCA_030340625.1 Merluccius polli | reverse complement strand
GGTAATATACCTGGACACAGAGTCCACCCACTACAGGTAATATACCTGGACACAGACTCCACCCACTACAGGTAATATACCTGGACACAGACTCCACCCACTACAGCTAATATACCTGGACACAGACTCCACCCACTACAGGTAATATACCTGGACACAGACTCCACCCACTACAGGTAATATACCAGGACGCAGACTCCACCCACTACAGGTAATATACCTGGACGCAGACTCCACCCACTACAGGGAACATACCTGGACACAGAGTCCACCCACTACAGGGAACATACCTGGACACAGACTCCACCCACTACAGGTAATATACCTGGACACAGACTCCACCCACTACAGGTAATATACCTGGACACAGACTCCACCCACTACAGGTAATATACCAGGACGCAGACTCCACCCACTACAGGGAACATACCTGGACACAGAGTCCACCCACTACAGGTAATATACCTGGACACAGACTCCACCCACTACAGGTAATATACCTGGACACAGACTCCACCCACTACAGGTAATATACCTGGACACAGACTCCACCCACTACAGGTAATATACCTGGACACAGACTCCGCATACTACAGGTAATATACCTGGACACAGACTCCACCCACTACAGGTAATATACCTGGACACAGACTCCGCATACTACAGGTAATATACCTGGACACAGACTCCACCCACTACAGGGAACATACCTGGACACAGACTCCACCCACTACAGGTAATACCTGGACACAGACTCAGAGTCAGGACACGTCATCTATCTGAATTCACTGTAAGTTGCCTTGGACCAAAGGGTCGGCTAAATGCTTAAATAGTATTACAGTAATAGTAGATTCCTCACTACAGCAGTGGTTCTCAACCGGTGGGGCGCGCCCCCCTGGGGGGGGCGCGGACACTCTCCCGGGGGGGCGCGGGTTCAAAAAGGAGGACAAATACGCGTAAAATACTGTCCGTTTTTAGTCTGGACTGTCCGGTTTTTCAAAGCCTTGTCCGGCGTCTGACGCAGCATCATGCCGGACGCGTATTTGTCCTCCTTTTTGAGAGCGCAATAGTAACCACACCGCGCACCCCCCCCCCCCCGGTCGTAGGTCCGCGGTGTTACTATTAAGCGTGCCCCCCCCCCTCGGCCGTAGGTCCCCCCCCCCCCCGTCAACAATGGGGGCGGGGGGGGGGGGCCCGACTGCAATGTACCAGTTTTGGGGGGGCCCAGCCTGAAAAAGGTTGAGAACCCCTGCATTACAGGTTATATACAGTATAACTTTCTTTATGCGCTGCATAACTTCATTTATACACTTTATTTAACTTTATTTATACAGAGAGAGACTTAGAAAACCTGGGGGCGGGAGAGCATGCTGAGAGAAGGGGAGAGAGTGAGAGTGAGAGAGAGAGAGAGAGAGAGAGAGAGAGAGAGAGAGAGAGAGAGAGAGAGAGAGAGAGAGAAATTGATTTAAAATCCAATGACACACTGAAAAAAAACTCATTATCACAGAGAGAGAGTGATAAGAGCAGCGAGCGAGGGAGAGAGAGCGGGTGGGAGATAAGGAGAGAGAGGGAGACAGAGATAAGGAGGGAGATAAGAGATAAAGAGAAATACAGTGACAGAGAGAGGGTACAAGTGATACAGAGAAAGTGGAGGTGGAGGACAGGCAGTGTGTGTTGTGATCTGATGGAGAGATCAGCATCTGACATGTGGCTAATTACAGCCGATTAGAACTCAGCACATTTCCATGAGAATAGACCCATGTGAGAGAGAGAGAGAGAGAGAGAGAGAGAGAGAGAGAGAGAGAGAGAGAGAGAGAGAGAGAGAGAGACAAAGAGCCATTAACGGTGGCGGGAGTGGCCAGCTATGGGCAATGGGCTAATTCAGAGCGGGGCCTCGCACATGGTCAGAGATGGGGCAGAGACAGGGGCCCCCCCTGTCACCACACCATTGAGAGAGAGTGTGAGAGATACCGCTCACATTAAACCAAACCCACACACATATACATGTATACATATATATATATACATACACACGCACACACACTCTCTCATACACACACACACACACACACACACCACTCTCATAAAATCCACAACGAGACTCTTTAAATCACACACGATATGCATACACACACAGACACATTTGAGCTTGATACTGAACTTAAGATGGTAAGCTTAAGACATTAAAGGAATAGTTTGCATTATTTGAAGTGGGGTTGTATGAGGTACTCTAGAGTCAGTGTATTACTATAGTAGGAGGTACTTATCTACAGTCAGTATATTTTAACCAGGGCGGTTTTGCGGGGAAAAAGGAAGCGAGTGTCTAAGCGCGGATAATGGCACAAACATCTGTTCTTTCAGAACTTTTTAATTGTATGTGCATTATATCCACTCACGCCACTTCCATTTTCTGTTTATAGTGAAGAGCATTTATTTATGATTATAACAAACATTAGTTTATGATTGTTATTGTCTCAACCCGCGGAGCTCGTACTCCAGTGCTCTCAATGCATGAGTTCGAGCTGCAATTCACTTACTGGCCAAAGGGGGAGGAATTTCTGATTCTTACATGTAGTCCCTTTACAGTAAGCAATATTGAAAGCCATGTTATTATGAAGGTGATGTCATCATGAAGGTGATTATTATTAGTTATAATTTAGTTGATGTCATGATAAAGGTGATGTCATGATGAAGGTGATTATTATGAGTCATTGCGAAGGTGATAGTTTAGTGTTACGTAGTATGATAACATTGATACAGTTGGTAAAGTTATTCTGGGAGTGTATCATCACAGTGTAACTTCAGTGAGCAGAGCCAGCAGGCAGCCATCATAACAACATCTCACTACTGATATAATGAGACAGGCTGCTGCTTGGCCTGAGTGTGTGTTTGTGTGGGTTTGTATCAATTTGTATGTGTGTGTGTTTGTATGTGAGTGTGTTTGTGTGTGTGTGTGTGTGTGTGTGTGCATATGTGTGTGCATATGTGTGTGCATGTGTGTGTATGTGAGTGTGTAAGTGAGTTCATATGATTATGTATGTGTGTTGTGTATGTATGTGTGTGTTTGTGTATATGAGAGAACATGTATGTAACATTGAGTGTGACTAGGAATTGGGATTGTGTGTATATGCAAGTGTGTATGTGTGAGAGGGTTTTTTAGTGTGTCAGTGTGTGTGTGTGTGTGTGTGTGTGTGTGTGTGTGTGTGTGTGCGCAGGGGGGGGGGTAGGTTGACATTTGGTTTGGTGATGATTGGGTTCACTTGATAGAGGGCAGTAGAAATATCAGGGAGGGGGTGTTTTTAAAGACCTGTAGAAACAGCAGAACAGAACAGCAGAAACAGGTAGGGGAGGTATAGGGAGGAGGTGTGGGGTGGAGGTATGGGGTGGAGGTGTGGGGTGGAGGCGATCACGATGCAGATGACTGACTTTATGGTGATGATGACGCAATTTAAACTGGACCTTCAAACACACACACACACACGCACGCACACATACACACACACACACACACACACATAACTATAGACAAACACACACACACACGCACACATACACACACACACACACACACACACACAGACACACACATAACTATAGACAAACACACACACACACACACACACACATATCTATACAAACACACAAACACACAGACACACTAAATGTAGACCAAAATGAACCTTGTAAGACCCTAATCACAGAGCTAAGACCCTCAGGTCATTTCATTACTTCTTATTTTAAACCTTTGGAAAATACAAACACAGAGACACAGGCTTTAGTATGCTTCATGTGAAATGACATGTGACTAGTCTACATCATCATTGAACCTGAAACACATTGAGGTCTGTGTGTTCGTCCCCAACATCAAACGTCACGTGATTTGTTTTGAATCCTTCTATTCAGACGTACTAATAATAATACTAATAATATAATGATAATACTACTAATAATACTACTAATAATAATATAATAATAATAACAATAATAACAATAACAATAACAATAATAATAATAATAATATTATTATTATTATTATTATACCTCACAAACAGAGACACAATTATGTGCCGAAAAATGATAAAAAATAGGAGTAAAGTGATTCCAAACCCCCAAAGGGCAGTGCATAGGGAGGGATTCACATAAAAGCCTGTTTATAAAAGTGTGTTTTTAGAAGGGATTTTAAAGATAAAACTGATTTTGCTTGCCTATCTACCTCAGGCGGGTCGTTCCAAAGTACAGGTGCCCTAATAGAGAAAGTGCCGTCACCTTTATGGACGTAGCGTCCATGGTTTACAAGCGACCACTTTGAGGGTGTAGATTTGCCTTCTACCGTCATCGCCGTTCTTTGCAACCAGCAGCGGAAATACATATTTGGGCGGGACTTGAATGGCCGACTCGCAATAGTCTATGACCAAAACTCATTACTGTAATTTTAAATCCTTAATCCTTAACTCTTTAATTAAATATAACTGTTAACCAGGACCCCCGCAAAATACGTAATATGAAGATGAACTAGCAACTGAGATCCTACCAAATAAAGAAAAATATATATTGGCTTTTTATTATGAGAATGAGATCACATTTAGATTATGAAGTTGGTTTGGCTGCTGAGGTGGAAGTGGGCCATTGTGTTCCCCCTAGGCAGTCATAACACCACCTCCATCCCCTCCTACACCCCACAGTATATTAGCATTCACAACACTGGCCTGGCGTAATTATCCCTCAAATGAAAATCTATTAGAGACAATTATACATTAGTGCAGTAGGGTCCTTCAAGAGGTCTGTTGTTGTCTGAAAAATGCCCAAAACCTTGTTGCCTAGTAACCCCTCTCTCTGGGCCAGGTCTCTTCTGGACCGGCGGCAAGAGCAGCGATTACCGAGATGGCTGAGGCTATCTCAGAGAAACGCACACACACACACACACACCTGCCACAAACACACTTACACACACATACTTACACACTTACACACACACACATACATACACACACATGCACACACACACACACACACACACACACACACCATATGCATGTTAGTAGATGAGTGAGAGAGAGATGTGGAGAGAGAGAGAGAGAGAGAGAGGGGTCAGTGAAGATTAGTTTCTGTGATCTGAGATGGGTCTAATTTCAATCATCATCATCATCATCATCATCATCATCATCATCATCATCATCATCGTCGTCGTCGTCGTCGTCGCCGTCGCCGTCATCGTCATCGTCGCCGTCATCGTCATCAACAACATAATCACATATGTTCTTCATCCAGAAAATAAGCCAGTAAATGTTACCCAACACCAGCCTCCTCCTCCTCTTCCTGACATGGATGGATAGGCAATACAGAGAGAGCGAGTGAGGGGAAAGAGACAGAGGAACAGAGAGAGAGAGGAGAAAGGATGAGAGAGAGAGCTGGAGAGGGAGAGAGAGGGGAAAGAACAGAGGACAAAGAGAGAGGCACCAAGAGAGAGGAGAGGATGGGGGTAGGAGGGGTCCATCTGCTGTCCCCAGATTAGGTTTCACACTATTCTGGGGTCTCCTCTGCTGTCTGACAGGGGCACGGTACAGTCATATTACTGTATGTGTGTGTCTGTATCATGTATGTGTGTGTGAGTGTGTGAAGATATATATATATATATATATATATATATATATATATATATATATATATATATATATATATATATATATATATAGATGTGTGTGCGTGTGTGTTGGTATGTGAGGACATTCATCCATCATGGGTATGTTAGTGCATTGTAGAGGTGTGTGTGTGTGTGTGTTAGTGTATGTGTGTGTTAGTTTAATATAGAAGTTATGTGTTCTGTGTAGAGGTGAATGTGTGTTTGTTCTTGTATTTTAGTGTATGCGGAGGGCAATGTGAGTTAGTATGTGTGTATAAGCTGCATGTGTGTTAAATTAATCTATGTGTGTTAGTGTGTGTGTCGATGTGAATGAGCATTTGGTTGCTGTGTGTGTATTAGGGTATGTAGAGGTGAATGTGAGTGGAGGCCTGTACATGCTCGTGCGATTGCAGCACATAAGCAACACAACCAGGCGGGTCTGCAAAATCAATGGCCTCTAGCAACATGGTTTCAGAGTCCTGGTGCGTACATGTCAACCGAATCAAAGGCACAGCAGCAGCGTGAAGTCCACCTAGATGTTGTGGACCACCGGTGGGTGAATTGACAAGCGGGGCGGCGTGCGCCTTACCTCTCAGTCGCAGGCTACAGCTCAGCTAGCTTTTTAAATCTGATAAACATCGAAATCTTGTAATTGCTCTACTTTTGAAACGTTGGTTGCACTCCAATGGTAAACAAAGCATAGGCTGTGTGTTCACCAGTTACTGTTTGAAAAAAGGGGGTGACTTTTTATTTTGCAATCTATTATCCACAGATGGTTGTTTCATCACCCTCTAGTGTACATTTGGTGGACACGTTGCGTAGGCTGTGCTGAAGTATGAATTGAAAACTGTTTGCAACACTGTTGCCTGGCGTGTGCGCGTACGATTCGGACAAACGCATTAACGCACTGTATTAGTGTATATTGTAGATGTGCGTGTTAGTGTATATTGTAGAGGTGCGTATTGTAGAGGTGCGTGTAAGTGAATTGTAGAGGTGTGTGTTAGTGTTTTGTAGAGGTTCGTGTTAGTGTATTGTAGAAGTGCATGTTAGTGTGTGTGTGTGTAGAGGTGCATGTTACTGTTTTGTAGAGGTGTGTGTTAGTGTGTGTGTGTGTGTAGAGGCGTGTGTTTGTGTAAGTGCATGCGCTGAGGTGATCTCGTGTTCGACTCTGGGACTCTATAAAGCATGTGTCGAGGTACGTGTTTTTTTGTTCTGTGTGTGTGTGTGTGTGTGTGTGTGTAGGGTGGACTCTAAACAGTGAGTTTAGCTCTCATCCGTCATCCCCCTGGCCGCGTGGTTTGTGTGTTTTGGAGCACAAGCGAGGAGAAGAGGCTGGTTTCACTCCACGTTGTTCATCACATGAACCTCCATGCAAACGCAACTCCCTGACAGGCTCTGTGGTGTTTGGCAGCCGTCTCAGCAAGGAGGATCGCTGGATCAACACGTTGAGTTGTTTTAGAGGAATCGGATGTTTTTTTAAGGAAAGAATTGGATATTTTTTAGGGGAATAATTTAATGTTTTTTTAGGGAAGAATTTTATGTTTTTTTAAGCAAGGAAAAGTATTTCAGAGACATGAGTTGTGTGGAGTTGTGGTCTTTGTCCTATACCAGCCTAAATGGAAAAGATTAAAACATGAATGTGATTGAGGAGTAATAGATATTTAAAAAAGAGATGATAATTAAAATAAGAGTAAAAAACGACAAATAAAATAAAGACACAGAGCTGCTGCTTGTATCTTACCTTTAACCTTTCAAGAACTCCCTCAGTTAACATCTAGAAGGTTTCTATTCACTTCATAAAGACAAGCCTTGTAGTTGTCTTGGAGTGTTTATGCTGCTATCAGATCTCTTGTAAAAGAGGTGCACAACCTCAACTAGACTTACCTGAATAAATAAAGGGTATTATTAATTAATTTAATTTAATCCAGAATAATTTTTACTGTTATTTTAAATGATTTTTAAAGAGACGTTCACAACACATCATACGTTGCTCTGAGTTCATATCCGGAGTCGTAACTGCATTTCATTTTGTTTGAGTTTTGTTTCAGGAGCATCTCATCTCTAACTGTGATCTCACCACGGAAAATCCCATTACGTTCGTGTGAAGATGACAATCTCTATTTCAGCAGAGAGATGCAGCATGCGTTGCCTCGGATCGGGTCACATGACCACGATGGCTGTTGACCCTGTCGCCTCCTCTGTCACGCTCTAATGTCTGAAAAATACACACATACACACACACACACACACACACACAAACACACACACAGCTCTCTCTCTGTGCCCCAGCCTCCAATTAAAAGCTAACTAGTCCAGTGTGAGTCAGCGCCTCACACCAGGTGATCCAATCAGATTGGCTCTCGCCAGGTGGTGCACATTAATTTAACATGACGTCACGGCGGTTCATCGAGTTAGCGTTGACGTAGCGGACCAGGAGTGGGGACTAAATGAACAACAATGACCCAGAATGGAAGAGAGAGAGAGTCTGTGGTCCTACAGGCTACTACTGTGTTCAAAGGAAAATAAAATGGACTGTTCTTAAACTAATTTCCCTGCTCATATTATTTTCATGTTTTTTGACTTATTTTCATTCAATATTTCACCTTTACTTTCTCTAAAACTGCCTAAACTTTCTCTAAAAAGTCTTTGCGATTATGTGTATGTATGGGCAGTTATACTGCGTTCAAACCAACAGGAATGGTGTTAAGTTAGGAGTTTAGAAGGTAGTGTCATTATAGGCATCAATAAAATACTGTCTCACTGTTGAATACATCACACACATTATTAAAGAGACCTGATGGCTGTTTCATTTTTACAGTTTTCAGTTTTGACTTAAGCTTACGTCACTAAAAACTGAGGTTTTGGAAAACACCTTTCAAGGTGGAGATTTTTCAAAACAAAATGTTCTGTGTATTTCGGTGACATCATGACCTCGATTTGTGCATGGCAATTGTTTAATGTTTGTGAATAATTGGTCTTCTGTGGTGTTTATCTATAGGACCCAATCAACTGGCCTGGCATGCCTTTTTGAGAGTTTTCAATAGTTTTTGAGAAATTTTCTAAAACAATTTTTTCTGTCAGACATAAAGACCATCAGACCATCAGACCTTCAGCCATGGTCTCCATGATGAAAGCACCACAACAATGTGACCTGGCATGTGCGCATAGGATGCTGACAAACCATGCAGAGGCATGTTGAGGCCTTTAGGCACTGTGTTAGTGTATATTGTAGAGGTGCGTGTTAGTGTATAGTTATGGAGGAGAAACTTAGACCCTCTGTCTCTCTAGCTCTGTCATTCATCTTTCAACCTCTTTCTTCCTCTCTCATTTTCCCTGGCTCTCCCCCTGTCTTCCTCTACTTTCCACTCTCTCACTCTCTGCTATCCACTCTCTCCCCTCTTTACCTCTCCAACGCTGTCTCCAGCTCTCTCCACCTCTGCTCTATGACTCCCTCTCTCCCTCTCTCCACCTCTGCTCTCTATATCTTTCTCTATTTCTCTCTCTCTCTTCACCTCTGCTCTGTCTCTCTCTCTCCACCCTGTGCTCTATGTCTCTTGGTCTCCCAGGAGTAAATTGGCACAGTGGAAACTCTGCAGACCTTACAGCCTGTCACTGGGCTCCTGAAGGCCTTCTTTGTTGGGCTGCTATGGATGTCACTGGGCCAGTAGTCTCGCGTAGCCAGACCTATCTGCACACTTTCTCCGCACTGTGCCAGCGCTGAAGAAAGGTCTGGCTCTACTCACTATCGTCCTGGCATAGGGGAAAAAAATCATGTCATCTTGTTTGTATTTCTTTAACCAATCACAATCGTCTTAGGCGGGGCTAAGCCCAGGATGCAGCAACGGCGCCCTTACAAAATAGTGTAGGGGGCGGGGGGGAAGCGATGTTGTTTTTCCCACTATGGCCACGCCAAGCACCGTCCCACCCTGCTCCTGATTGGTTGAGCTGTGCTGTCGACTCTAAGAGTGTTTACTGCGCCTGCTAACCCTAACCCTAACCCTAACCATAACCCTAACCATAACCATAACCCTAACTCTAACCCTAACCATAACCCTAACCCTAACCATAACTATATCTTCAACACTTGTAAACTGAGCGGTCATTGAGATTAAACAATCTTCTAGCTTGCTGGGCGCAGTAGAACCAATCAGGATAGAGTCGAGAGCACAGCTCAACCAATCAGGAGCAGGGTGGGGCGGTGCTTGGCGTGGCCATAGTGGGATTCGTAATTTCGCGGGGGGGAACTTGTTTTGGTGGAACATTTGCATGTAGGGAGGCGAGCCCTGGCGATCTTCAACTTGCCATTGTCAGCGTGTAGGTTGCTAGCTCGGAGGTCGTTGTTGTTGTTTCACGTAGCAAGGGGACTTTGAAAATGGTAACACACAGCTGGCGGAAGGGGGAGGAGTATAAGGTCGCCCAATGGCAGGCTTAGGCAGGCTTATACCAACAACCTACATCCGGTAAGCCAGACTACTGGGCCGGTGTTGGTGGGAGGTGGTGGTGGTGTTGGTGGTGGGTCACTGAATTCGACTACCAGCCTGCAAGAGGTGGTGGTGGTGTTGCTGGTCTGAGTGGTGGTAATGGTTAAGTTTAGATTTAGGTTAGAGATGGTTAGGTTTAGATGTAGTTTAGAGATGGTTAAGTTTAGGTATTAGGTTAGAGAAAGGGTACGTTTACTGTCAATACTCTAATACCCGAATATTATATTATAATTTAATACTCTAATGCTAAGCGTCATGCTAAACAGTTAGCACTGCAGCCAGAGCTCTTTTCAGTACAACACAGAGCTCCAGAACCAACATGATAAAGCCATCAACAACATGTCTTTCTGACCACGTCTGACTAAATTAATGCATTAGAATCGGCCTGAGCCGAACAGCGACGTCATCGCCAGTGTACAGTTACCACGGATACCCGCACACCTGGGTCTGATTAACAGAATAATCAAGGCCTTATCTCACCTGAGCGATGGGGAAGGAATGTTTCCGACATCAGTGTGGAGTGCTACAACGCACACATGATGGTCGTGCTTTGCTCTTTCTTGTGAAGATGTTCATATTCCAGTTCTTCCACCCTGTTTTGCTTCCAGAGTTTGGCTCCATGTAATTTTATTGTCAGTATGTTCATTGTTTAGTTGACAACATGATTGATTAATTAGCAGTATGCTAATTGGATACAACATTCATATCTCTCACTGTTTCCGTCACCATGGATGTCTTTGTCTCGCTCTCTATTTTTCTCTCTATTTCGCTCTCTATTTCTCTCTCTATTTCTTTCTCTATTTCTCTCTCTATTTCTCTCTCTATTTCTCTCTCTCTCTCTCTCTCTCTCTCTCTCTCTCTCTCTCTCTCTCTCTCTCTTTAACTCTCTCTCTCTCTCTCTCTCTTTAACTCTCTCTCTCTCTCTCTCTCTCTCTCTCTGGTCAAACTACTACTCTGAAACAGATATCACTCGACGCAACACATATGAGTGAAACACTAAACCAGTGCTGTATATATCCTACAGTTTACTGATGCATCAAACTCTTTTTCTTGAGACTCCGGGACTAGGCCACCGAAACACGACCACATGTTGGACCACTAAGTTCTCCATGTTGGCTTTCTGGCTTGTGTACGTGCTTCTGAGCACGTACACACTAGAGTACAAATTCATCAATATTCAGCTTGCATAAAGCTCGCTCGTCACTCCGTACGCAAGCTGAACCAGGGGGTCCCTGGGAGCCCAGAGAATGTTCTGGCTGGTTCTAGCTGGTTCTGACTGGTTCTGGTGCTGGAATGTTCAGGAGGACAGAACCGGACCACAATCCTGAGCTTGGGGCCCCAGGAGCCAAAACACACAGTCCAGTACAGTCTTCAGTCTTAGTTGAAAATAATAGGAGCTGTGTGAGTGCATGCTACACAAACACACACACACACACCTGGATATGCACACCTGGATGTGGACCTGAACATGCACATACCTGAAGCATACACATGAACACACACATGAACACACACCTGTAACATGCACATTCATACCCAACATACATTCACAAATTTCCTGTTGGGATTAATTAAGTACCATCTTCTCTTATCACAAACACACACACACACACACACACACACACACACACTGAGTAAAGCCGCAGTTCCAAGATCACTAATACCGTAGACAGCTCGCAGTCAGCAGCTCAGAGGTCAAAGGTTAGAATCAAGCCAGCGCTGATGTAATGTAATACATTATAGATAGAAAGCAGTAGGGGAGAGACAGAGAGACAGAGAGAGAGAGAGAGAGAATGGAGGAGAGAGAGACTGAGAGACAGAGGGAAGGCAGTAGGAGACAGTGAGAAAGGGACTGACCGTGGTAGGTCCGGTTCCACATCCTCTCGGTGACGTTCTTCCCAGGAGGCCGTTCTCCGGAGGGGGTGAGGGTCTCGTTCAGCGCGTGAGTGTACAGCATGAGACCGTCGTAGAACCCCCCAGGAATGATGTTCATCTGGAGGAGCACACAAACACATACACACACACACACACACACACACACACAGATGCAGAAAGTGTTCACTTCCCAATTCAATTCAATTCAATCTTACTCTACTATAGCCTATTCTATTCTATTCCATTATATTATCCTATGTTAGATATTCTATTATAGTCGTCTCTTCTCTTCTTATTCTGTTCTATAGAAAGATTACAAAGAGGCGCGTGATGCACTGTAGCTGACGTAGTTTCAGTGTTTAGTGGAGCGACCATTATAAACGCTATTCATACTATTCATGCGATTGAGCTAACGTGCGTAGCCCCACGCGGCAGAGAAAGGGCTCTTCAACACCCATTATCTCTGTCAAGCTAGCACTTAGCATAACATCAACACGTTATCAGCCTTCCGCTAAATGCTCCATGGCTACAAGGATGGCTAAGTGTGGTGGGATCTGTTGTGTACACTTGGCTCTCCTGCATCTCCCTTCAGAGCTGCCCAGACCATACAATCAAACACATCATGCAAATAAACCAGATAAACACTTAGACACAACACACATCAGGTAAATGCACAAATACACATATAGCCCATACACACAAACACAAACAGATAGGTTTGACAGGTTTGAATTAGCGATGACTTTCACTTAAGGCTTAAGCCGTTCCATTAACACAATTTTGCCGTGTCTTGTCAACGTTAACTCAAACCAGGCTTGAGCGATCTTGAATTGTGCACATGCACAAGTACATAAGCAGCCCAGAAAACTAGAGCGGTGTTTTCTACAAAGAATATAAAGGAGTCATCCCCAAAAAGGGCAAAACTGCTGCAATTAACAAGGCGAGGGAGATGGCTTGGCAAAAAATTGCTTTTTTGTTTGCTAATTAAGCTAGCCTACTTATTGTTTTTTTATGTTTTATAAATGAACATTCAGATCACTAATACTATACTATTCTTATACAGTCAGACTGGATCGGTCTGACTGTATAAGGTGAGGTGTTTGAAGCCTTTTTGACCTAGTAACCCATGGCCTATATTAATTCTTCTCTGTTACATCTCAACAGGAGCCATCTCAATAGCCCAAAAAGAACCTGGCAACAAGTGAAAATTAAGTATAAAAGCATTTTCCAGAGTGGCAAGTAGCCTGTAATGAAATGTAAAATGTGAAATGTATTTGTTAAAGTAGCTGTTGATCTGTAAATATATAACATTTTTAGCAACCAAAAAATGATAGATGCCACTGCTACGGGTGGGAGACTTCCACCTGAGGACCTCACACCCGCAGAGGAGCTAGCATTTAACTAGCATTGAGCTACAACTGGGGGAGCCCAGTGATTGAGGGAATAGAGAGGGGAGGGGACCTCATCAGACATCCTTCCCCCAAGGTGCCTGGGAGCAATATGTACAATTGTCTACTCCTTTTCCTCAACAGGTATCAGTCTCTCAATGGTAAAAACTAACGGTAGGCCTAAATCTTTCAGTGAGTGGAGACACTATTTGCCTGCTAGATCCCCCAACTCAAGATGCCCACGGCTTACCTGACCCATACTCTTCCTTATTGTTTTTAAAACACCATGTATCTTACGCAATTCTTTATTTATTTTTGCAGGGAGATGGCGCCAGCATCTCTGGGGCCCTTGATGAGACTATTTCTGCAGTCACAGAAATGCCAGAGGTAAGACCAAATGTGAAATGTTTTGGATGTGTCTGTATTCTTCAAATTATGTAAAACCATACACCTTGCTGCACAATGTGACCGGATCAACAAGTATTTTAGCAAGGAATGAGTTAACTATTCATTTTGCTTTTACCAACGATATAGGATGTCTGTATTTACAAGATTACACTTTACAAGTGTATGAGTACTGAAAGTTAAAAATGAAGAAGTTGCGGTTGGAGATAAAGAAACTGGGGAACGTAAGTAAGCATACATGTAAGTATACATTAAACACAGCAGAAGGTCATGGTTAAGCTTCGTCACAGCTTGAACAAAATGAGTGACTGAATAAATAACTTCAACTTCAACTTCAACAACTTTGGCACACTTTTATTTTTTAAATCATAAATGCAAAGCTTTTAAATAAAAGGTTTCACTCCAAAACAAAGGTGACCATCAATATATAGTAGTTTCATGCCTGGTCACATTGTGAGAAAAGGTCTGAACTTATGTTTCAGAACACGGACATCACAAACGTAATGCGAGCACGAAAAGACACTCAACGGTCTTTTGGGATTCTGTTTCCGCCTGTTTGAAAATCTTTGAAACACAGCTAAACACAGCTTGACAGTTAGCCCACTACAGAGCAGGCGAGTTCAGCAGTATAAGTTACCTTTGTTACTCAACTCAACTCAACTCAAACTTTATTTATAAAGCACATTTAAAACAACCGGGGTTGACCAAAGTGCAGTACAGATATCGCAGTTGCAGGAAATAAGGTAAAAACTAAAATACATAAAAACAATGCAATAAAATAGAATACAATAAATTACAATTTATATAAAATGCTTTGCCACTAATGTCCACTTAAACTTAATTAAAAGCTCAGTTACTGAGCAAGGCATTAAGTAATGAAACACAGTAATGAAACAGAACATAACTTACTCACAAATCAAATTAGCGAGACTTCTCAAAATAAGCCAGGATTTTCCTTTATCTGCCTTGATGCTGACATGATATTGCACATATTGTACATTTAGATGAAGTACAGAATAACTTTTAGACCAATGGTAGACTAGCAGTAGGTTCTAACTGTGGGCCTCATCATTAGGAGATCAGCCGCTCTGACCCAGACCTACTACGATGATCAGTAATGAGGCCTGCTAGAAAAACCCAATGTTTTGATCATCTATTCTAAGATGTAGAAGGAAAGAGAGATAGAGAGAAAACATCTGAGATAATGGCTGGAGAAAGAGAGAGAGCGAGAGAGCGAGAGAGAGAGAGAGAGAGAGAGAGAGAGAGAGAGAGAGAGGGTGGGAGAGAGAGAGACATAAAGGCGAAAGAGAGAGAGAGAGAGAGAGAGAGGGGGGGGGGGGGGAGACATAAAGGCGAGAGAGAGAGAGAGAGAGAGAGGGGGGGGGGGGGGGGGGTTAGAAATTGTCAGGATGAAGATAGCTTTGTCAGTGTCTCTCTCCATCTCTGTGTCTCTCTCTCTCCATCTCTGTGTCTCTCTCTCCATCTCTGTGTCTCTCTATAACTATCTTGTCATCTTTCCTGTGTGTGTGGGGGGGGGGGGCAGCCCTGATATGTGCAGAGCAGTCATTTATAGGCACAGCTAAAGGAAACGGTGTGAGGAAAGAGTCTAATACATGACTTCACTTCTCTTCACGATCACTCCAACATTCCTGAGCTGTCTAGCTATTGAGATGAAGAGTTAAAGGCCCCTATTTGACTACCAGATGTATGATGGATAGATCAGCCTTACCAGTTGGTACAGTCCACTGAGTAGACTGGTCGGCTGAGCGATTACACATCATCTAGGTAGACACTCCCACTTGTGATGTCACTAATGGGTATATTTTTAAATAGCTTGTAATGGCTAATGAACATCACACAACATCACATGGTGACAAAAGGAAGGGGGTCTGTTAATAGACGTTGTAGGGTGAAAAAACCTTTCCTAATGCTAAGGCTTAATCACTAGGTTCGCTTGATCACTCAGGTTTGAGCCTCAACAGTATCATGAAAAGGGAGCCAAAAGGCAAATTGCTATAGACTGGTTTTTGGAAGTCCAGATGTTTACCACATAGTGAGCAGTGTGTATGCAGCACAGGGCAGTGGGACCAACTAATTACTGACATTGGGGACAGTCCCAAAAACTATGAAGAGAGGATAGGTCAAAGGATGCTGGTCCCTGTCTTCCTTTCTACCGGATGATTTTAGCGTAGTGTAGTGTAGGGATGTCACGAGAACTGATACTTCAGTACCAAGTCGATGCGAAAATTCTAAAAACGTGACGGTACTCGTTTTACAATTGCTAAAGGCTACCGTGTTTAGGCTAACGTAATTTAACCATAGCTCGTAGTACCAGGCTACCGTCCTTACCGTTCAGTCTGTCATCAAAATACAATGTAATGTTTGTTGATTGTAATTAAGCACAGTATTGTTTGTTTTAAATACGTGAATGCTACATGCCACTGTTCTTTTTTTGTAATGTTAATAGTGGTTTCTTTTTATTTATTATTTGAATGCTACATGCCACTGTTGTTTTTTGTAATGTTGAAATGTTTTTAATAAAGGAGTGTATGTTGAAGTACATGAGATTTATTGTTTTGTTTTTTTTACCGTGGTTTCAAATTGGGTATCGAGAATCGTGGAATTTCACTGGTATCGGTATCGACTACTAAATGTCTGGTATTGTGACATCCCTAGTGTAGTGTTGGGTTTTTGACTTCCAGCTGAAAAAGTTCTGGGTTCAATCCCCAATGTCTGCAGTCCCAACCTGTAGGCATGCTTGAGCAAGATGCCCTAACCACCTACCTGCCTCATAATGACACGTATACCTACCTGCTTCTTAATGACGTGTGTCTCTGTATTCCCTGTCGCTTTGGATGAGAGCGTCTGTTTAATGAATGACTGACTAGTAAGCAGCAATCCAAAGCAACATAGAGTGAATACAGAAACAGGGAGTTAATGAGCAGATAGTGGTGAGGCCAAGAGTTTTAGGATGGGGCTCCAGCATCATTTTAGTTAATTAGGCTCACCTGTGCCTCATCTGAGTGTGTATTTAAGCCCTGCAGTTTTAGGTTGCCTACGCTTCACTACCCGTGTCCCTGTTTGCTACTTGAGGGCTCTGGCTGATGTATTTTGTTCAATTTCACAAACCGTTTTCTGCATTTGAGTCTGCCAGTCAGTTTGCTGGACAAGGAGGAGGATTGCAACCTAAGCTTTGGGCTGGGAGACGCTGGCCCCTATCCACTCCTACCTCCTCCAACATGGTGGCATCCTTGGCTACTTTGAGCTGAAGGAAGGAGCTGCTAAGCAGGTAAAAGGCTGGATAGAAGAGGCCTCTTAATGTTTTCCACAGGCGTTCTCTCTTCTGGCTTATTTTGATGTTGGACCGCCACAAATGAACCCTAGATACTTTCACAGTTCAATGAAATAGTTTTATAGTTGAAAGATATAGTTTCCAGCACTGCAGTATCAACAGGTCTTCCAAGTCACGGCAGTGATCGTAGCACTATTTCAATGGTTGTCAACACAAGTAGAGTCGGATTTCTTTCCATCGGGGTCGATCGTGAGAACAAAAGCCAGGAGGAAATCAGACGACGCAGACACACAACCACAGCCAATAAAACACATCCCAAGGTATTGTGGGTAAACCCAGCACAACATAATGCCATAGAAGGAAGTGTAACAATTACTCATGTAAATAGTGTAATTAGTGATCAATACTAAATGTGCACGGTTGTCTTTGTCTGTGTGTGTGTTTATTCATATATTTGTGTGTATGCATGTATGTATGAATGTATTACTTTGTATGCACGTGTGTGTGTGTGTGTGTGTGTGTGTGTGTGTGTGTGTGTGTGTGTGTACTGTGCATGTGTGTATGTGTGTTTATGCATGTATGTGCACACTTGCACGTCCCCCTAGCCTGTGCAGGTCCATTAGGTGTGTGCAGCTGTAGCGCTGTGTCTCCCTGTGTGCTTTAGCCAGGGACAAATGAAGAGGATAAGATCAGCTAAACTCAATTAGCTCGCTCCCCTTAATTGGATTGGATCAACCAACCCTCCATGTTATAGGAGACAGTTGTACTGCGTGCGCCAGAGCACATTATAAGCCCTGCTTTATCTGGGTTAGCAGGAAGCTAATACAGGGTACCCTAGCCATGGTTGTCGCTACAGACAGTGTGCAGCCTAAATGTATTAGGATGACATTGTGGAGTGTGTAGTTTAACTGTATTAGGGTGATATTGTGGAGTGTGTAGTTTAAATGTATTAGGGTGATATTGTGGTGTGTGTAGTTTAACTGTATCAGGGTGATATTGTGGTGTGTGTAGTTTAACTGTATCAGGGTGATATTGTGGAGTGTGTAGTTTAAATGTATTAGAGTGATATTGTGGTGTGTGTGTGTAGTTTAACTGTATTAGGATGACATTGTGGAGTGTGTAGTTTGACTGTATTAAGGTGATATTGTGGAGTGTGTAGTTTGACTGTATTAAGGTGATATTGTGGTGTGGGTAGTTTGACTGTATTAGGGTGATATTGTGGAGTGTGTCGTTTTTCTTCTTGAAGTTTATCATCTCGGAACCCAAAAGCCAATTTCAGTATGTCCCTGGGACCCAATCACCGTTTTTGTATTGTGTCGTTTGACTGTATAAGGGTGACATTGTGGAGTGTGTAGTTTGACTGTATTAAGGTGATATTGTGGCGTGGGTAGTTTGACTGTATTAGGGTGATATTGTGGAGTGTGTCATTTTTTTCTTGAAGTTTATCATCTCGGGACCCAAAAGACAATTTCAGTATGTCCATGGGACCCAATCACCGCATACTCTGAAAAGTGTTTAAGAGTGTTGTGTGCGTTGTCAGGCCACAACCCACCTCCAACTGGATCTCCACCCGCTTTGGATCATGACCCATTGTGTAAGAAACTCTAGTTTATTTGAGTTGGAGTATAGCGCTATCATCCAGACAGGAGATGAGCTGTTTGTCTGATGGTGATGTAAGAAGAAACCTAGATGATGTGTGAAGGTAGCTAGGTGATATATGAAGGAAGGTAGGTGATGTATGCACGAGGGAATCTGATTGCTATTTGCTTATAGACATATAGACATATACACCTCCACACACACAAACACACACACGCACGCACACACACACACACACAGGAGCGTACCAGGGAGTCGTCTATGGTGAAGTTGAAGTTCTTGGTGGCGTCGGTCTTCAGATGGCTGACAAAGTCTTTATACTCTTTATTCTGTGGCTCTCTGTATGTCAGTATCTTCACACTCTGAGGAGGACAAGCAGAATGTTGAGTATATGTTAATATATATAGAATGTATACACACTCACACACATATCCACACTGCTCCTACACATGTATTATTAATACATATCTATACATGTATACTCTATACTGCCCTGCATCTAACTATAAAGCGAGGAATCTGCATGTATGTCCTTCGCATATCTCGAAAACCATTGATCTGATCTACTTCACTTTGGCTGGGGAAGCAAGGACGTGCAGTGTTGAATTTGGTAACATTTGGACACATGACGAGTTCAATATTACTAAACGTTGAATAAACAGGTGACACTCGGCAACAGGCGGGGGCGGGGCTTCAGGGCTCTGCGGAGTGTGGAATGACACAAGCATGTCTTCACCGCCATCCACGGTGGCCCTTTACAGGCACGTTACAACCAAACTCGGATATATATACTCACGTTACAACCCAACTCTTCTTCACTTCCCTGGAGTCTGAGCACGAGCAGATACAGGAACAGCCCCACTCTGCCATTGCAACTCAAATTGTGTACGTTTCCCATAATAACTTATAATACTAATAATGTTAGCGCTGGCAAAATACCTCCGCTACTTAAATCCATCCACAGGATATAAGGGTATTCTAAAAAAGGACAGTGTATATCACAGTGTACAAAAAACATAAATGAACTAATTGTTCTGAGGAAATGATTAAAACTCTGAAAAAAAGAGCTTACATTATGAATAAATAACTAAATAATTTATAATAAACTCATTTGCAGAGGGAGATATCACAACGGCGCAAAAACAAATCTCATCCCCTCTTTCTCATCCCCTCTTTGCGCTGCCACGTTGCTTGTAGTATATCATAGTATATCACAGTGTATTGTAGTTTATCAGAGTATATCATAGTATATCGTTGTATATTGTAGTATATCAGAGTATATCGTAGTATATCTTCGTATATTAGAGTATATCAGAGTATATCAGAGTATAGCGTAGTAGCCTATATCGTAGTATATCTGGGTACAGTTCGCTCGCTCGCTGTATGTTAGGAAGAGGTGTCATACCCCACTGGGAGCATTTCACAAACGGAGGGCTTTGCCTGACGGATTTACTCAGATTTTACCGGATTTTACCGGAGGCCAAGATATCGGCCTATTCCAAACAAGCATGTTTTGAACAGGCACTGCTCTAGTTGTAAATAATAGGCATTTATTTTTCATTCTTTATTTCTATTTACTTGTTTGTTTTGTTTTGTTACTCATTTATTACTAGTTTGTACTGTTGAGGAAGCCTGGAATTCAAGCATTGTGTTGCCATGTATGCTGTGCGTATTAAAATATACTTGTGTGTAATATAAATAAATAATGAATAATACATATATAATAAATGTAACACAAAGCTCTGAATGTGATCCCTGAGAGGGGACGGGTGCTTTCTCTTTGTGTTCCCTAATCCACAGCAATGAATGAAACCAGCAACTCTACGGTTGAAGTAACCGTTTATATGAGTATGACTTTTCACAGGGCACCATGGTTGATAGATGATATCGATATATAGATATATTGATAGCGATATTTGGCATGTTCTGTTGTGAAATCGACAGAACTACAGACAGACAGACACTTAAACCCTTCTGGTGGAGATGAGTAGGCTGTGTACTGTGTGCCGCGGGAGAATTGAACCAGCACAGAGAGCCCTTTTTGACGACATCATTGTGTCCTGCAGAAAAGTTAATTAACTTTGACTGGAATTACAGGTGACTCAGATCTGTTATCTGCAATCAATCTCTCTGACAACTGACAGCCAGAGTACTGAGCCGGCCCGGTGACACACACACACACACACACACACACACGCGCGCGCGCGCGCGCGCTCACGCACACACACACACACACACACACACACACACACGCGCGCGCGCGCGCACACACACACATGCACGCACACATGGGCTCACTCACACACACACACGCACATGCAGGCAATTCTACTACTTTGCTACTCCTTAATCACTTCCTCTTCCTGTGCATGGTCCATCTATCCATGGAGGTACCATGTCCTATTTTTGTATTAGGGCAGTTCTGTGATTTGAAGTGTGTAGTTCAACTGTATTAGGTAGATATTTTGGAGTGTGTAGTTTAATTGTATTAGGGTGTAGGGCTGAACGTTTAATCGAATTTATCGCAATGTGATAGAACACGATTTTCAAACCGCAAAGGCTGCGATAAAAAAAAAGGGTTTTACACAATCTAACCAATCAGAGGGTTGAATTACCTGGCCACGTGGGGTTCACGTACACACAACGCTACCATATGTGACATGACATGCGAGTGAGAGCAGTAGATGAAGAAAACAACGTGCTACGCTTTGATTTGTTGATATTATCTGGTAAAAATGGCCTGCTAAGCAGCTGGTAGTCTGGTGCAGTCACAACAACTTGTGAGTCTTGGGAGCTGAATGCGCTCAAGACAGTGGAGATGTCTTGACTACTATGCCCCTCGCCATTATGTTCTACTATTACAGCGGGACACATATATCTGTCCTGTGATGTACACTGTTCTTTAATATCTTCTGCAATATAAATGTATTACCTCAGATATGCAACAATTGTAAATACATGTACAACTTCTGTATCACTGATCACAAAAAATGTGTGTACATTCAACTATAACAGCAAATTGTTATTTCTGGGTCATTACCCATGTTGCCTCAAGGCCTCTGGGCCTGGGCCAGGTTGGTGAAACTGCTGTTTAAATGTTTCTTCCTTATCAACATTAACTCCTACTTCCCATCATGTTTTCTCTCTTTGACTGTTCCCAGGGTGGCAGCGATGCGGTCTGCTATTTCCTTTATTTTATCTTTTTTTTTTTTATATCTGTTTTCATTAGTCGCTTAGTCGCGCAAAAAGTAAGACTAAAAATATTGTTTTAAATAAATAAAAATAAACGCAACAAGCGTCGCAAATGAATACAACATCAAACATCCTGGTCGATTTGCTTTGATTATCTCTTCTTCTTTGTTGAATGAGTGCATTGCTGCCTCCCGCCACGCATTTTGTCGCCACCAAATGGCGTATATTATTACATTAGTCGAGCAGAAATGAAAAGCCCATAGAGATATACTAGAGTGTGTCAAACAGCTTGGTCGGTTTAGTTTGCCTGGAACACGGCAAGGAATAGACTCAGTCTGTATGGTTTTGATTTCTTCTTCTACAACAATGTATTTGGTCTTCAAACGGATATGATGTACGTATGTATTTGCATGTAGAGCGGGGAAGTAAGATCCGATCATAAGTGGCCACTGCTACGCATCCTAACGCCAGGTGTGAACTGACGTACTGAGAGCTGTCCGCTTGTGATCAGATCAACCAAGACACGTTAATGACAGGTGTGAACAGTGCGACAACATTCAGAACCGCTTGTCCATGCCGTTAATAGGCGGCCCACTTTGTGCGTGCTTTAAAAATTATATATTTTTTTAAGGCTCATTATTACGGTTTTATATTATCTGTAAAGTAGCACAATGTTAACAGTGTTTATTTTCTAACACTCTCCCTCACCCTGGAACTCAAACCATTTTCTGATGCCCCCAAAAAAGTGCGAGGATTAATCGACTATCGGCTTGAAATGGCGACTAAGACTAAGAAAATCTTTAGTCGAGGGCAGCCCTAGTTGGTCATAACATAGAATGATTTGCTTGTGTTTAGTGAATAATACAGAAGAACTAAAAAATCAAATACTAAATCGCAATCGCAATATTGGTCAATATTCAGATATTTGTTTGTTCAGTAGGTATTCAAATCTCAATTCAGGATTTGAATGCTTTGTGTATTTTTTATGAAAAAGACACCATAGAAATAAGAGATTGCGGCTAATGGACGTGGGCTATTTAGCAGCTATTTAAATGTTTAAACAAGGCCAAAAGATACAAAAAATCTCTACCTGCTAGTAATAACAGTTTAATAAACATGAATAGAACAGGTAGCAATGTTTTTTCTTTTTATGGCCCACAATAGCGCCTGTGGGGGTTTTCTTCTGGGGAATAGCGCTAGCCCTGCCTTGCAATTTCATCAAATGCTCAAAACATCCTATTTGCTTTGTGATCATTGGAAGTAGGCTTACCCTCATACTATGGAAGCTGTGTGTCTTCGCAAACTTTGACCTTTCTCCAGTGCTGGCACAGCGCTAAAACAAAGTGTGGAGATAGGTCTGGCTATGCAAGACTAGTATTAGGGTGATATTCTCCTGTTAGAGAATAGTTGTGTTTTCTACTGCCTGTCTCACCACTTATACCTTCAGCACAAGTCCCCATGGCTCCACACCTCGTACAAGACCCCCCCCCCCCCCACACCCATTCCCCTTTAAGACTCCCTGCACCTCCTCCAAGACACCGTCGATACCTGGTAGGCCTCCATGGCGATGTCGTCGTCATGGTCACCGCGGGCCCAGGGCTGTCTCTGGTTGTTCTTCAGGCTGACTCCGAACACGTCAATGTAGAGAAAGACGTACTCCTCCGTGGCCAGACCCGCCTGCTGGAACCGCACCATCATCTGCCTGAACATGTCCGGGGAGCAGCAGGAGAACACCACTAGAGAGGGAGAGAGACAGTCAGTTAGTATAGGAGAGAGAGAGAGAGAGAGAGAGAGAGAGAAAGAGAGAGGGGGAGAGAGAGAGAGAGAGAGAGAGAGAGAGAGAGTGGCACTGTAAGGAAATATCACTAGAGAGCAAGAGAGTCAGTTAATTCCACTACAGAGAGAGGGAGAGAGCGAGCGCGCGAGAGAGTGAGAGAGAGAGAGAGAGAGAGAGAGAGAGAGACAGACAGACAGACAGACAGACAGACAGAGCGGCAGCGAGGCATATAGACCATATATGCCAAAGCATTGGCATATATATGCCAATGCTTTGGCATTGTAGATGTTTATTTTCCAAGCCAATAAAGCTAAAATTTGAATTGACAATAATTTAGACTCAGAGAGAGACAGTCAGTTGGTGTAGCAGAGAGAGACAGAGAGAGAGAGAACGACACATTTAGTTAATATCACTAGAGAGAGAGAGAGAGAGTTAACAGCATAGGGACACAGTGGGTAAACACAGCGCCGCTTGACGTCCGTACCACAGGTCTAAATTCCTCCGGCCCATTCTCTCTGTCCACCCGCCCTTATTGTTACACAGTTTAATAACCCCAGCACAGGAAGTGTGCTGCGAAACCATGGCAACAAGCCAGCTAGGGCTAAAAGTGGAGTCGATCCAAACATGAGAATTGCCCCTTCCTCACGAAGAGGAGAGGGAGGGGAGAGGTGATGAGAGGAGAAGAAGGGGAGGAGAGGGGAGAGAATGAGATGGGAAGAGAGAGGAGGGAGGAGGAGAGAGGAAAGGAAAGGAGGAGAGGGAGAGGTGAAGAGGTGTAGAGGACAGAAGAGGAAAGGAGGGGAGGAGAGGGAGAAGAAGAGGAGGGAGGAAAGGAGATGGGAGAAGAGGAAAATATAGTTGATGGGGATTTGATGGGAGGAGAGGAGAGAGGAGAGAGACGAGCATGTGATGATGACAGCTCCAGCTTCTCTAGCAATAGGCAGAGACGGGAAGTTCAGCCACAGCTCTCAGTTTGACTTCTGTGACACCCATAACCGCTTGAGTCCAGCTTCCAGAGACACACACTCCTACCCTCTACAGCCACCCACTCTAGCCTCCCCTCCACCCAGGTGGAGAGATCCAGTCCAGGTTTTTAAGGACCAGCAGAAACAAGAGGAGAGTGAATCTGCTCTCAAGGGGTAACAAGGGATATCAAGCCACAAAATTAAGAACTACCTTTAAATCCATGTGCAGCTCTCTTGTAAAGTGCCAACCCTGAATATTGTGTGTTTTCAAACGTCTATTTTCTAGGGCGCCTTTTAAAAGGAAGTGCATATTTACGACTGATCTTGAACATATCTCTAGTTCTGTCCAATGTATTTTTCCAGTTGTTCTCATGGGTTCGGCCTTTCTGAATGAGCTGTTCTTAAACATGATTTTCACTATTGTTGGACACTGGGAGCTGCCCAGTATAACCACTTTTGGGTCTTTTGGTCAATGGATCTCAGGATCCCAGCTGACTCCTGATGCTATTAAAGGGATATGTTTACCCCTTTAAGTTCTTTAAATGTAAAACATCGGGCTGTTCCCGGGCTGATGAGAAACTAAAGGGAGCCAGGGCACAGGCATGACCTCAGGAAACAGGAAGAGCGGGGGTTCAACAGGGACTACCTGACCGCTGCACACTTCCTGTCCTACTCAGGCCCTGATTGGTGGAGGAGGCCCTGGAGAGGGGACAGATTTACAGATGGAAGATTCCGATCTGTTTCCTCTTCACAAGGACCGCTGACCCGCCCTCCTGGCTCAGGCATGGTAACATGTTTAGCCTTCACATTATCATATTACATACGACTGTGTTTGATACAGGCTGGTCTATGTGCTGCTCTCCTACCTATATATGGTCTTGTTTTTAATAATGGTTTAGCGGTTGGGCGAAGGGGTCTGTATTTTTACATCAGATACGTATGTAATTCACACACAGGCAATAGTGAAGGGGATAACAAAAACAGAATAATTGACACCTTTACTGTCACCTATTAACAGTAGTTACATATTTATGACATAAGAGTTACGAAACACACATTCGAAGAAAACCTTAATCATGAGATCAACCGATAAAAAACAAGGGTGAAATTATGCACTTTTATCTAGCATATGAATCTATCTTCTGATCTATCTTATTAGGAAACAGGTTGACAAATGTATTTTTCCTTTCTCATGAAACCCCTAAAAAAACAATCCTAAAAAATAATACACTTGCGGTGAAAAACCCACAAATGGCCCCATAAAATACGTTGAAATGTCTATAAATGTCTTGTTGAAATTTCTCATGAGAATGTTTTTTTTCCCTGTCATGTACTAAATACCCCAACTGCCATTTAATGAAGTCCCCGCCCCCACCATCACCTCTCAAAGGACCGTTTTTAAAAACCTCACAGGAAACAGACCAATGATGACTTCCTCTCCCCCTGAACACACACAGCGATTATCTTCAAAGACTCCTCTTATAGCTGTTGGTTAAAGACCCCAGTCAGCCCTCTGCTCTGAATTTAACAGGCTGATGTTGCCGAAGGGAAAAGGTCAGAGAGAGGAAAGGAAAGGTTAATTATCTCCTGGGATAATCCTTCACCTCCATTTTATCATCTCTCTTTCATCTCACTGATTTTCACTTCAGATTTTCTGTCAGTCTATTTTTCTAGTACAACCACAGTCTTCTACCGGTGCACACTGGGAGCTGCCCAGTACAACCACAGACTTCTACTGGTGGAAACTGGGAGCTGCCCGGTTCAACCACAGTCTTCTAGTGGTGGACACTGGGAGCTGCCCGGTACATTACAACCACAGTCTTCTACTGGTGGAAACTGGGAGCTGCCCGGTTCAACCACAGTCTTCTAGTGGTGGAAACTGGGAGCTGCCCGGTTCAACCACAGTCTTCTAGTGGTGGACACTGGGAGCTGCCAGTACAACCACAGTCTTCTACTGGTGGACACTGGGAGCTGCCCGGTTCAACCACATCTTTTAGTGGTGGACACTGGGAGCTGCCCAGTACAACCACAGTCTTCTACTGGTGGACACTGGGAGCTGCCCAGTACAACCACAGTCTTTTACTGGTGGACACTGAGAGATGTCCAGTACAACAACAGTCTTCTACTGGTGCACACTGGGAGCTGCCCAGTACAACCACAGTCTTCGACTGGTGGACACTGGGAGCTGCCCAGTACAACCACAGTCTTCTACTGGTGGACACTGGGAGCTGCCCAGTACAACCACAGTCTTCTACTGGTGGACACTGGGAGCTGCCCGGTACAACCACAGTCTTCTACTGGTGGACACTGGGAGCTGCCCAGTACAACCACAGTCTTCGACTGGTGGACACTGGGAGCTGCCCAGTACAACCACAGTCTTCTACCGGTGGACACTGGGAGCTGCCCAGTACAACCACAGTCTTCGACTGGTGGACACTGGGAGCTGACCGGTACAACCACAGTCTTCGACTGGTGGACACTGGGAGCTGCCCGGTACAACCACAGTCTTCTACTGGTGGACACTGGGAGCTGCCCAGTACAACCACAGTCTTCTACTGGTGGACACTGGGAGCTGCCCAGTACAACCACAGTCTTCTACTGGTGGACACTGGGAGCTGCCCAGTACAACCACAGTCTTCGACTGGTGGACACTGGGAACTGCCCAGTACAACCACAGTGGTGGAACACTGGTGGACACTATAGCTCCATTGCTAATTATATGCTAGTACATTATTAGCTATAGAGCTAGTTATGTGCTGCATACTGGCCCTGGACTATTTTGCCTGAAGAAGGGCCGTTCACCAACAGCAGCTGTCTCTAGACTTAATGACTTGGATTGCTTTTAATTTCTGTCTTGTTTTGGTTAATCTAAATTCTTGGCTAATGTGTTATCATATTTTGGCTAGCCATCCAGCACCCACTTCCCTCCTATCCATCCTAGAACGAGCCTGTCCCTGTGCCTTTCATAATATTTCCTCCTCTTGCTTTGTGACAGTGTTTGTGTTAAGGGGGTTACCATCTAACCCCATTGTGTTGTATAAATAAGCGTGACTGGGCTTTTCTTCAGATCGTCTATGAAGCATGACAATCTTACAAGAACATAATCATTCAATTTGGATTTTACAGTGACAGAAGTTGTGGTATGTTGTACTCAACGTGAAAAGTTAAACATTATGTATACTGCATTTGAGTTCCAGAATCACTGTATAATACTTTTGGATATTACTATATATCAAAATTAAACTGTGTTCTCTGGCTTCATTGGGGTAAACGTAAACCTAAAACTTAGTATCTGAATAAACTGAAAACATACCACAGTATCTGAAAAGAACATATTTGCTGGTGAAGTAACTAGTCATTTATTTATTTGACTCTATTCTCTGTCGTGTAGTGTGGTAGTTAGGGTAAGCTAGTCCAACATGTGCACCAAATGACAACATGTGCACCCTGAAACTAAATCAAATCATGAAACCACAGCAGTAGTCTCAGTACTGTCGGTGTGGCCATCATATCATTATATATCATGTGCATAATATAGTGTCAGAAAATCCTCAATTTTAATGATAGTGTTAGGTTGAGCGGGGGGGGTTCTGTGAAATCTACCGGGGGGTCCTTTCACACCAGAGCCGTTTCTAGCTGTTTGGGTGCGAGATACAATTTTGAGGCCCCTATTTGGCCCTGTTTCACACTCATCAGGTCCTGGGTGACTAATTCAGGGATTCTGTGGGAGGCCGGTGGAGACTCTTCCTGCTCTGCTAATTGCAGTGCGTTCCCCAATTCTTTTAGTACTAGCCATCCAGTTGAAAAATGTGTGGCACGCACATCGATGAATAGTTACACAGATGAATACTGTGTCTTTTCATCACCAATGCACTGCTGGGCTGGAGCTGTCCTCCTGTAATTTTCTCCCTAATCATCCACCATGTCTGAAGATGTAGAACGATTGATTCAAAGTGACTGTAGGGGGGAGAGCAACAATTACGCAACACTAGAATCGTGAGAATCGTTGTAGTTAATGCCAACAACATTAAATAAAGACATGACATCAGTTGAGTTGACAAATCAACTGCCTTGTTTATGATGACAGACAGTATTCAGCCAACACCCGGTGCTTATGGAAGAAGTGTGTAAAAACACACACTATAGTGAAGGATGTTTGTCTACAGCCATCTATTTTTTACTATTTAGTCATATAGTTGACACACTTTAGTATCAAAAGCGACTTCAGAAACAGGTTATTAAAGGGTAAATAAACCCCAAAATAACTTTTTTTTCAGTGGAAAACCATTCTGTTTGGGTCTCACAAAAGGTTGGTGAACAGTTCTGTTATTTTTGTCTAAAATGTATGAAGTTGTTAAATGCCCCCTGCATCTTATCTGTCTGATTCAAGAGGAATTGATGGAGCCTCAGAGATGTGACTCAGACGAAACACCACCTAGCCACAGGGTGTCTGATCTCTAATTGAAAGTTTAGAGTTTGAAAGAGCAAGCTGCAAGCCTCTATCTCCCCCCCTCTCATCTCTTCTCTCTCGCTCTCTCCCCCTCTCTCCTCTCTCCCTAACACCACATCTAATTAGGGAGTGTGAACAAAGAAGTATCCTGCTGTGTCAGACACTCAGACACACACACACACACACATCCATCCACTTATTTTAAACCAAGTAAAGTTGAAATACATTGAACTCAAAGAGAAAATGTTTCTCCCTTTTGCAATCATTTTCAAATTTCTGAATAATGACTCCACGTTTGACCAAACCATTTTTGTGTAAGATCTTTTATTTCCATGTTGGTGTCTTCCTTGTGATTGGTTCAGACAAGTGGAGATGATTTGAGCCTATAGATATTGAGATATTGAGTGTTTCACCCATCTCCTGACAGTTGACAGAGTTGACAGCTGACTGCAGAGCTGCTCATAGTGGCTTGTTAGTCTCTTTGTCTCACTTGTTTCCCAGCAGCTTCTCAGCCCTCACAACCGAAGCAGCAGGAAGGGGTTCAGTGCATAGCCTGAGAAAACAGCTCCGTGTTGAGAGAGCTGGCGCCAGGCCGTGCACCTGGAAGACACGAGAGCTAACAGAGATGCTCTAAATCTATCTTCTTAATTGGTCTGCATACATTACTTCTTTTTATATCTCTCTTTTAAATTGAGAAACCTAGCTATAATGTTTACACTTACTCATTTTGTAATTGACTGTAATGTTATACAGTGTACAGTTACTTCTCACTTTATATAAATATATAATAAAGGTGTGTTTATATTGTATTATTGTATTGTATTTTTTTTGTAACTTATTTAACTTTTTGCATGCCATGGCAATGTAAATGCACTGTCCCCATGCCAAGGAAGCAATTAAATGGAAATGATTTGCATGGAATGAAATTTAATGGAATACACAATAATTTAATGGAATTGAATCGCTCTCTCTCTCTCTGTGATCCAGAACGTGTGCTAATAGTGGCGCTGGGGCGCGTTGTTGGCAGCGGCGCATCGTCTTCACTTCCTGGTTTGTAAACAGCTCATTATCAAGGTCCTCTGTCCCTTAAGAGGTCAGAGAAACACAATGACTCCAGAGGCAGGGTTCCACGGCCCTGCGTGTGCAGGATTACTCTGCGCTTCCTGCCAGCCAAACACCAGCAGCACTGAATTTACTTCACCATTTACTTCAGTAGAGAGAGACTGCCATGCATTTTAAAATCCCTTTTGTTGCGTCCTAATATTTACCACAGCATGTTGATTTTATCAGGTTTCTATTGCGATGAAAGATGTGAAACAACCAATAGCCAAGTCGATGTGTTTAATCAGTGTATATTTATGTATGTGTGTATTGTATATGTGTTGTGTTAGGGCTGGATGATATGGCCAAACTCTTCTTCCGATATGTCATTTCATATCTCGATAATAACAATATTTATCATGATATAGCATGTTTTCTGGTAATTTAATAATTAAATAGTTTATATCACAAGGCGATATCTAGTCTAATATCACAATATCGATATAATAAGCCCTATGTTGTGCAATTGTTTACTATTTTTCTGCTACGTTTGTTTGAACCATACTTATTAGCAATTTTAACTAACAATGTAGTTAGTTAAAAAAAAAAAAAGTTGGAAACTGCAACAATGACAGGAAGCAATTAGGACAGCCAAAAACTGCACCATCGACACTTAATACAAACAAAAACAGACGTCGAAGGTAATGTCCTCCGCTAAAATATAACGTCAGCATTTTGAACAACTAGGTTTTGTAGGTCTAGACGGTTATGGTTATGTCTTTTAATATGCCATCAAATATATATATATATATATATATCAAATACCTATACTGAGGTATAACATTGAATGAAAGTTGTTGATTTTTACAAACTAGGTTGTGCAGCAGCTTATTTTGTAGCTACTACAATTTTGATTGTATGTTTTGATTGTTCTCAGGCTCACTTAAAACTCTTACTTTCTTCTTCTTCTTCTTCTTCTTCTTCTTCTTCTTCTTCTTCTTCTTCTTCTTCTTCTTCTTCTTCTTTGTCTTCCTCTTGCCTTTAAGCTTGACAGGTTTCCCTTCCCAGCCTCTGCACATTCAGCAGCAGTACCATCTGCTTGAAGACCTGCTGGTAATTCCTCATCTGAACACCGCTGTGGTTATTAAACAAACACAGCCTGGCACATATATCTCTTCTGTCAGGTCAGCACAGGTTTATTATGTCATTATTACCAGCGTGGGATGGGACCCAAAGGTTGCACGGCCGTAAGAGCATTAGCAAGAAGAGACAATGCTCTCATGGCTGCTGTGTGGTTTTATAACAAGCGTAAATCAATGGGGACGACAGGGGCCATTTACTCCACTGCATACTGGGGTCACCGCACACAGGAAAAACCTGATTAACGTTACTTCATAATGGAACAAACTGTACCGTTTAACTTAACATACGTAGATCTGAATTTAAACGACAGTCTGACAATTTTATTTATTTATTTAAAAGCCATTCATGAAGGCACTTTTGCCACCAAACTCTGTGACTGGTACTATTATCTCCTACTATTTTACTATTTAGTCATTCAGCAGACACACTAATCCAAAGCGACCTATTTATTTTTAGATACATGTCATTAAGGAGCAGGTATACGGGGTTAGGGCATCTTTCTCAAGGATGCCTACAGGTAGATTGCGGGTGTTTAAACCCAGAATAACTTTTTGTCTTGGAGTGAAACACTACACCAACCTGCCCCTAAACTGTCTCCGAAATAAGATGGATCAACAAGCATTCAAGAAAACTATCTACCCATCTACTCAAACCTCATATAACAATGTCAATGCCTCTTATAGAAGGACAACAAACACCTGCAGAAGCAAGGCTCCTTGGATCAGATGGAGCCATGTTGTTCAAACCTCCAACACCAATAAAGTCAACTCAGCTGACTGTGATGACTTGTACCTTAAATAGTAAGTGGGCTGCATTTATTTACTGCTCCTCTGTACACACTCCAGACTAGGACCACTCAACGCGTTTTAAAGTGGATGACTTTTATAGTTGTGTATACACTGTAAACCCGAATAAGTTCAGAATACTCAAAACTTTTGTGGAAACCGATTACCTCAAAGTTTTTGAGTAAGTAAATTAGAATATTTAAGTTTGATGTACTTACATATTTTACATCATTTACACTCAAATAGTACTTACTATAACAAAAAAATGTGAGTGTACTGTACTTAAAACATTTGTTTTAATTTGGATATATGTTTTAATTTCTTTGTAATTACTTGTTATGATGATATTGTACTTAATTGATCAACATCTTTAAACTCAAAAAATATACTGGTTAGTAACCAAAAAGATAATTTTACAAAGCTCATAAACTACTATTTTTTTTAAGTTCAGAATACTCAAATAAACTTCTTCACACAAAAATGTAGAATATTTCAATGTTTTTATTCAGATTTTATTCTTTTTCTCCAAACCACTTTGGTCACAGCAACAGAGCTGTAAGTATACAAACACCACATACACACCAAGTAAAAAAATAGTACTCTGAAACCCCTCAAACAATGCAGTCCAAATTTCTAATTAGAATATTTTAGCTAGAAATAAATAAAGTAATTTATACATTTTAAAACACAGATTGTGAACCCTTTCCAATCTTTGTTAAATGCTGTGGACTAAGCTATGTATTAAGCTATTATTTTTCTGACAAAAAAGACTAAACAACTGTGCAATGTAGCCTATAGTTAATCTAATCTCTTAACAACTAAGGATGACATTTGCCTTCATAGTTATTTCTTTTATCCCTTTAAACATAGAAAACGGCATTATCGGGCTCACCAAAAAATACAGTTAAAAGCAAAGACAATTATCAGCAACATTAAATTTAATGGATACATCTTTACATTAAAAATGAACATAAACATTACCTTGTTTGCCAAGTATGCCTTGTGCTGGCTACCAACTTCAACCAACAGGGAGAGACTTGGGGGCTTGAGCCGACAGGGAGAGACTTGAGGACTTGAGCCGACAGGGAGAGACTTGAGCCGACAGGGAGAGACTTGAGCCGACAGGGAGAGACTTGAGGACTTGAGCCGACAGGGAGAGACTTGAGGACTTGAGCCGACAGGGAGAGACTTGAGGACTTGAGCCGACAGGGAGGGACTTGAGGACTTGAGCCGACAGGGAGGGACTTGAGGACTTGAGCCGACAGGGAGGGACTTGAGGACTTGAGCCGACAGGGAGGGACTTGAGGACTTGAGCCGACAGGGACTTGAGGACTTGAGCCGACAGGGAGGGACTTGAGGACTTGAGCCGACAGGGACTTGAGGACTTGAGCCGACAGGGACTTGAGGACTTGAGCCGACAGGGACGGACTTGAGCCGACAGGGACGGACTTGAGCCGACAGGGACGGACTTGAGCCGACAGGGACGGACTTGAGCCGACAGGGACGGACTTGAGCCGACAGGGACGGACTTGAGCCGACAGGGACGGACTTGAGCCGACAGGGACGGACTTGAGCCGACAGGGACGGACTTGAGCCGACAGGGACGGACTTGAGCCGACAGGGACGGACTTGAGCCGACAGGGACGGACTTGAGGACTTGAGCCGACAGGGACGGACTTGAGCCGACAGGGACGGACTTGAGGACTTGAGCCGACAGGGACGGACTTGCCTACAGGGAAAGACAATTAATAAGTCACCAGTTAGTTCTTTCTCTCTCTCTCAACCACAGCTACTGGCACGTGAGAAACACAGAACAGGAATACTGCTTTATTTTCAAAAGAAAGTACACATTTTGACTATCTAATAAAAGGGATGGAAGCTCCCTGGTAGAGATAGGAGATAATAACTAGGACATAACTTATATTTTTAAAGCTGGTTTGTGATTCTAACATGAATATGTATCAATGGGCTTTATGCACAGCTCCACTACTTCCTGAAATAAGCCAGCTCCTTTATTTCCTGTCTTACATTATTGGACCAACTGATTAATCCAGGCGTGTCTGACCTCACAACAATGGTCAAACACACCTGGATTAATCAGTTGGTCCAATAATGTAAAGCAGGAAATAAAGGAGCTGGCTTATTTCAGGAAGTAGTGGAGCTGTGCATAAAGCCTATTCTGGTTGAAAACTGCATTATCTGGCTCACCAAAAAATACATTAAAAATGAACATAAACATTACCTTGTTTGCCAAGTATGCCTTGTGCTGGCTACCAACTTCAGCTGACCAGGCCAGACTTAAGCCAGGGAAAGACAATTAAGTCTGCTTTCTTGGTTCACCTGACGTTATCTGAAAAAAAGTGTGTTTTGTGGGATGTAAATAGTCTTAACGGCTTACAGTTATACACAAAGGAGAACCCCCCCAAACAAATGTTAACTTTACCATCAGAAGCACATTTCTAAAGAACAATACCGTAGACTGAAAATATGTATTATACATTATGATTATTGCACTCAGTTCACGCAACACGTCCTCAACAAAGACCGGCGGTAACGTAATGTTAATTGTGACCGCGTGTTACGTTGAATTTGTAAAGCAAGTGCAAAAACGGTTCACTGAGCAGCACCGGACTTGTCTGTTTCATGCCCTGGCCACGTTACTACCACTACTGCCGTTACTTACTAACACCGGGCTCGTCTGTATCCACTCCACCCCCCATCCCCCACACACGCGCGCGCACACACACCGTCTTCTTACTTCGAGGGGGAGGCGGCTTTACCGGATCATACCGGCTTATTTTCAACCAAATGTTAACTTTACCAGCAGAAACACAATTATAAAGAATAAAAATAGCGTCGAATGAAAATATTTATCGTCATTATTGCACTCAGTTCGCAACACGTCCTCGCCAAAGACCGGTAACTGTGACCGCGTGTTACGCTGAATGTGTAAAATAAAGCGCAGACAAACAAAAAAACTATTTCGTTGTGGCATTTATGCAATTAAACAACATGCAAGTGAGTTTTGGAAGACTTTACCCTTATACTTACAAGTTTTCTTAACTTCAGCAGCCGATGCACTCCCCTCGCTTCACGACCGCCATGTTGGTTTGATTTTTGCCTCGTTCGGTGCCGCCAACGTAATGACGCACTGACGTCATTACGTTGCACGCCTTCGTGCATTCAAAGGTTTTGAGTAAGGTCGTGATGATCACTCAGACAATTTAAGTAGCACGAAATTATAACTGCATTCCTCGTTCGGAACACTTAGTAACTTTAAGTTGGGTTGACTTGATAGCGGATTTTGATTGTTGTTTCACAATACTTTTGAGTTAGTAGTAGTGTTCGGGTTTACAGTGTACACATTCACACGCCTACAGTGGTATTAACCATACCAGACACAACAACCAACCAGCTCATAAAGTGGTTAGGAGTTAGGTATGTTTGCTCAAAGGCACCCCAACACTGTTCACCAGATGGAACAGAGGAATTGCACCTGCAACTCTCTAGAAAGGCCCAGTTCATTGTAAGTCATTATTCGATTTGCCTGTATTGTATGGAAGATTTTCAGTGACTAATTGAAATGCAATCACTATAGCCACACATAATAAAATGCAATACAAATCTGGGTTTGCTTTTCCACACTGATGCGTATTAATCACGCCATAATTAAAAGAAAAACATTAGTGTTTTGTCAAAAATACTCATAATGAAATATAATAGGAGGTGTATTGTTTTTCAACCTCAGTGTGCCGTTTTCGTGCCACAATTAAATGTAATCCATCCCATTGCATTTCTCTCTGTGACCAGGGGGGGTCGCTCTAAACGTGACAAAATGCAACGCAATGGTCTTCATTGCTTTTCGAAAAGTAGCCTGCAGCGTTCGTGCCTAAATGAAATGTAATTAACTGTCCAATCACAGTGCGGGCGGCTGGCCTGGGGGCGGGGGAGAAGTAGAACACAAAGTCAGAGTTGGCGGGACGATTAGGTTAACAAGCTAACGCACGGTAACTCCCAACTCCAGGTAGCGAATAATACCGGCAATGGGTATGTGTATTTTGGGCCGGCCTGATTGAACCAGCATTTCTTGGATGGACTTGAGAGTCCTCATTGCTGCCTCAGGAATTTGCCCATCTATGATGGCACGCAACTGATCGATCCTCTCAAATAACCACTCAACACTGAAAAGCACGTAATCATTACTGACTGTATCAACCTCCACTTGCTGAGGCAGAACATTTATCTCTGTATTTATAATTGCGGTGAAGGCCATGTTTTCGTTTTCCACCATAATGTATCATCTTGATTCAAACCACGCCACGCCCCGCCCCCAGGTCGGCCCCCCGGACTGTGATTGGACAGTTGATTCCATTTAATTTAGGCACGAACGCTGCAGGCTACTTTTCGAAAAGCAATGAAAACGGTACACTGAGGATGAAAAACAATAAACCTCCTATTGTATTTCAGTGTTTTTGACAGACAATGAAAATCTTCCATAGTATTGTCTGTATTGTTTGTATTGGTTGTAAGTATGTGATGCTGCAATCATGTCTCTCTTGTAGAGGTGCTTAGCTTCAATGAGACTAACCTCTATAAATTAAGGTCAAATTAAAAAATATATAAAAGATGCCATGACAACCATAGTGTGTTGTGTGTTTATCATTCAAGGTAACAACTGAGTAGTGCGACATCTGGCTGATGTCTGCACATGTGATGTATCTACTGGCTTCGGAAAGAATGTTCTGCACTGGTACAGCTCGTGTCTGTTTACAATATGTTCATCATCACTTTAGAGAAAATTAAAGCTGATATCCTCCATGTTTTCATCTGTCCACCAGCTTTCCATCAATGCCTGCTAGTGGAGGGCTCCGCCTGAAGCCTGATGGCTGTAGCGGAACACTAAAACATACCATAAGACAGTTTAATTTCCATCCCCATCCCCCCCTGCCCACGTACCCTCCTATCTCCTGTCCTCCAGGCCCTTTGGCTCGGCTATTCCAGGGTATTAATCTTTAACCACAGCCAGATGGATGGGACCAGGCAGGAAGAGGAAAAGAAGGTTACAGCACGGCCTTGTGGGAAAATTTGTTCGGCATGGTTGGCTGTCGCCTCGGCCGTCATAGTGACAGCAGCAGAAGCGGTTAACAGAGCGTCGCCTCAACGGGACGTGACATCACAGCGATTTTGAGAAGCCAAGGACCCCGGTTCACCACACAAAGATGGCTGACGTCAGGCCTTGTTTGAGTTAATGTTCTTCTAACAAGCTTAATGTTCGAACAACCGTAGTGTTCCAACGACTGTAGTGTTCCAATGACTGTAGTGTTCTAACCAGCATTATGTTCTAACGAGTGGTGTGTTCTAACGAGTAGTGTGTTCTAACGAGTGGTGTGTTCTAACGAGCGGTGTGTTCGAACGAGCTGTGTGTTCTAACGAGCAGTGTGTTCTAACGAGCAGTGTGTTCTAAGGAGCAGTGTTCTAAGGAGCAGTATTCTAACAAGCGGTGTGTTCTAACGAGCTGTGTGTTCTAACGAGCGGTGTGTTCTAACGAGCGGTGTGTTCTAAGGAGCGGTGTGTTCTAAGGAGCAGTGTGTTCTAAGGAGCAGTGTTCTAAGGAGCAGTATTCTAACAAGCGGTGTGTTCTAACGAGCGTAATGTTCTAACCAGCATCATTCATGTTTTTTTTCTAGAACCTTATTAATTCTCATCTAGTGACAACAGTCAAAACAACACAGTCGCAACATTAAACTGTCATGCAACGAAGTTAAATAATTTACAATATGAATACAGATCACATTATGGTTGAATGTCCACGCCATTCACAGATAGCATTCATAACTTATGAATGCTGTGCGGCTGCGGGTACAAATCACATCACTTCTTCCATAGGATCTGCTTATGCTGGCCTATTACTTGGCCCACGTCTTGGCTCTGGCGAGTCTGGCTGGACAGTAATTGAGCGGTGCGTTGTTCCCGTGTCAGGTTATTGGCTGATCTGTGGCCGACACACACACACACACACACACTATGACAGAAAGGTAGAGCTCCCATTGGAAATGAATGCTGATTTACCAAGAAAGCCATCTATGAACGTCAATGCCTTCTATGTGTTGTTGTTGTTGTTGTTGTTGTTGTTGTTGTTGTTGTTGTTGTTAACTGCAGGTCTCTTGCCCCATCGACAGGTCTCTCTCTCTTTCTGTCTCACTTTCTCTTGCTCTCTCTCTGATTGTCATAAAGCCTCACTCGCCCTTCATGGCTGTAATGTACGAGTGGCAGCTTCCAGGGCGGGTTTAGACATGGGAGCTGGGCCAGGCTACATGGAGGTGAGGAGGATAATTTAATCTTACACGCTGAAAGGATCACTCAACTCAGAATGTATTGCCTACATTTGACAGGTCTTCTCGCCTGCATGGCCCTCTCTCTATATATAGTCTGCCACAGAAGCCATCTTGCTTTGTCTTAAAGCGCTGGATGCGAGGCATCAGGGGCAGATGAGGAGATTCTGGCAGCAGAGGGAGAGGTTATTAAACACCATTCAGGTGGGAAACACTTTCAGAATATTTATTTTCCTGCATGTGTGTTCTTGGTGATCACTGTCTGAACATTTCACAAGAAAATTATACATTTAAAGCACTGTTACTATGGGGCATCCTGAAAATCGTGCTCTCTCTATCTATCTATGATCTATCCAAACATATCCAACCCAACATCATCCAAAAACATATACACAAAAAAGGGGGCACACACACACACACTTTCTCTCACTCAACTGTTTTAGGTCTCCATTTAGCCTGAACAGTAGTTGTTGTGCAGGAGGGAACCAAGGGAGGGAACCAAGGAAACCCACGCACACCAAACAACTCAAGCAGACAATCTCCAAACACCGCTGCTACACTCAGATGGCGACCGCACCTGGGCACACACAGAGACTTTTATTTTGAATGTGTGTGTGATTGTGCAGCAGAAGCCCTGGAAGGTCCCCTCATCAGTGCGATGAATAGTACTGATGGGACCGGACCTCACCACAGAGCTACCGCTACTGATTAGCACGCCCAGAGCTGTCAAAACGCTTGACTGATTAACAATCACTTGTGATTGGTCGACGAGGCAGCTGGCAGTCGGCAGCCACAGACACAACTTTATGAAAATGCGCCATGGACATTTTCAATTAATCGTAGCCTATCTAGAATGGTATCATTTTGAAGTCTGTTGATATACCAGAAAACGACCATTATCAATTACACTTATACACATGGCGGTTGTTCGAATTAATTCACATTTATTTAAAAAATGTGTTTAGCCCTGAGTATGGCCTGCATCCTGGAGAAGATCATAGATGAGAGTGGAACTAGAAAAGCTCAGTAGCTAAATATTGTAAACAAAATAAACATAAGTGCCTTAAATAATAATCACAAAGCTAAATGTCTAGAGAATCGGGTTGGTTGTAGTGTCCTTCAAAGTGCATGACTGGAGGGACAGAGAGAAAGAAAGCTGAGGATGAAAACTGCTTCCTTATAAAGCTACCCACAGGTGTCCTGATTGGAAGAGTCCATTGTTGGACCTGGAAGATACTATGTCAGCAGTACATGACACCAGTCCTTGGCAGAGTCGATTCTGGAGTGTTCTCGGAGGAAGAAGGAGTGAGAGAATCGATCAGACGATCAGAGAAAGCAATCAATAGGCCTGTCCTCAAACTTCCTCCTCCTCCTCTTCCTTGGAAGGTAGGTAGCAGGACAAGGAGGAGGCAGTCGATAAAATCAGCTAATAAACCCTCAACCTTGGCTTTCACAGGGAGCCTTGTCGGGAAATGTGCTGGGTTAAATTAATCTGTTAAATGGAATCTGTATAAGATGCTGGGTGTTGGGTGCTGGGCTGTGGTGGTGGTAAGTGGGGGGTGGTGGTGGAGGGTCCGACCCTGCACAAGTGATGGATGGGTTTGTTTGTTTCGCTGAGGCCAAGGGAAACTGGACAGCAGATGAAATTGGATATGCTGCCAGGCTGCTTGTTCTGTCAGATCTGTTGTTTCAGGACGAGGGGTAGGGGGGTGACAGGAAGAAGGCTTGGTGACATCATCAAAAAGAACAAGTGCAGGGGGCGTGTCATTGTCTGGTAAGAGGAGCCGTCATCTTTCGTCCATCTGGGGTGTTGGGGGTGGGTGAAAAGTTAATGTCTGACTGTGAGGTGAAATTATGAATGTCTTTGATTTGTTTATCATGACGGATCAATGAATGATGTTGAATGATTGAATTAGCATTATTTGACTTTGGTTGTTATTGTTTTGGACCGATACTGTGTGAGTAAATGGCATCTGTTACATATGGCAATAAAGAATCTTGAATCTGACAATAACTTTTGGATCAAGCCCCTGTTTTCCTGTGGGCCTAAGGATGTTACTGTATGTCCTAAATGGTTATTAGTTAAATTAATAGATTAATTAAAACCATATTCTAAGTCACTAAAGTTTGTAAGTAATAGTTGCTCTACTTCAGTTATACTAGTTAGTTATAAATATTGCAGTATTTATGTAAAGATTGGTAGTAATAAAGTTATTCTCCCTGAGCTTATACACTACAGTTAATTATTAAATTAAACAATTCAAGTAAAACAATTACACTTTTTATTTGAGGTTTGTCATAACAATATTTCTACCTGAACTTATACTAAAGTAAGTTAGAAATACTGTTGTTGTTATGTTAGGTTTGTAAATCATGCAATTTTTGTTTGAGGAATGTAGTAACCAACGCCAGGTCTCGTTTAGGTCTAGTGTGTCCAGCGGGTCTTTTTAATCAGCCATCTCCTCTCAATTATCAGCTGTTAGCTGTGACAACAACTAGCAACTAGGTTTCACGTAATGAGGCCTGTGGTAATGGGGCTCGCCAGAGGCCCGGCTCAGTGTGAAAGATTAACCACTCGGCAGCCTCGAGAGGAACACAAACACAGAGGAAGCTTTAATTGGCCTCCCATCTCTCGCCGTTCTCCGCGACCCAGCGTGAGCTTCACAGCCGTGGCAGTAGGTGTGTGCGTTTTTTTTTGTTTCATTTCTATCTTTCATGTGTTTCTTCTCTCTGGAGCGTCTGGTCATTAAATTAAGGACGAGGCATCGAGATCATGGCATCTCCTACCAGACTGGGCAGGTCGGCGAGATCCATGCAGGGAAGTTGATCCACACCGCCGTTTAACCACTCTGGTTGTCTCTGGGTTCACAACTCAGCTGAATTCATAGTGAACTAATTATTAGTGAGTAATTTATCAATTCAATTTAATCAAATTCAATTTATGGACCACTTTTCTATGGGAGAAATGCATGGTGTTTTCCCTTTGAGATCTCTGTCACATCTCTATCATATCAAACCTTCCAAAGCTAAAATATTCTTTTCCCTTTTGTTTATTTGTACTTTAAATAGTGGTGTATTTTTGTGTGCTTTTGTGAACATTTTCAGGCTGTCGTAAGCTCACAACCACTATCTATGATTTCCACTCGCCTGTTGCGCAAAAGTGGAGCGAGTGTGTTCTCTTTGCCATATATGGGCGGTGATTCATGTGGTCTATTGAAATTAGGAGTGAGAAACGGAAAGCCGCCACACATTCAAATGAATGGTTCTCAATGGCTCCTCTGCCCTCGATTAACCCCAGGAGGGATAATAGCAGGTAAGGCCACCGTCAACCTGAAAGGATTTTTTCCATCTAAAAAGTTTGTTAGCTCAGAGACTAGCACATAACAGGAAGTGGTTTTGTGCGAGCGTGGGGTGTTTGTTGAGTCGTGACCACCAGCGAAGCCACTCTCCAGTGTTTTATTAGTACCAGTAATAAAAAACACTTGTTATATCATCCGTACATGTGTGTCTGTGCTTGTATGTGTAGGTATGTGCACAAATGAAAAGGAAAATGTCAAGTGTATGTGTGTGTGTGTGTGTGGTCATTCTCATTGTTCCTCAGGTTTTGGAGGTGATGGAGACTGCCTGTGATTGTGTGTTTCTGTGAGTTATTACGTATTGCTATGTGTTGCTGTGTCCGTGTCTTCCTGTTTGTGTATAATGTAGATGTTTCTGTGTGTTCAGTGTGAGTGTGTGTGTGTGTGACAATAAAAAAAAACATAGCCCAACATAAAAGGTACATGGCCATTTAATTTCTTTATTTTTTTTTTGTTTTAAATGTGTGTGTGGGTGTTTGAGTTTGTTTACCTAGTGATTATGTGTGTGTGTGTGTGTGTGTGTGTGTTTAGTGGTTATGTGTGTGTGTGTGTGCGTGTTTACCTAGTGGTTATGTGTGTGTTTGTGTGTGTGTGTGGGTGAATATTTATGTGCTGGACCAGAGGGAGAGCTGCTGCTGCTGCTGCTGCAGGAGCAACAGGGGAAGTGATGTCATCAAGAGGCACTTCCTGTCTGCCAGTCCAAGGAAAAGGTCAGCACACGGTAGGCAGGCCTTGACATGCACGTGCTTTGTGTGTGTGTGTGTGTGTGTATTTCATATGCATGTATGTGCGACGCATGTGTGTGTGTGTGATTCATATGTGCGTATGTGCTTTGTATACGTGCATGTGTGTGTTTTTCATATGAGTTAATATGTGTGCTACATGATTCACCATGTCTCAATCTAATGCATGTGTGTGAGCATATTTCATATGCCCTTTGAGACTGTAACTGTGATTAAGGGTTATACAAAATAAAATTGACTTGATATGTGTGTATTGCTGTTTTGAGTGTGTGTGTGTTTGTGTGCGTATGTATGAATGTGTGCTACCATATGGGTAGCTCTAATGAATGCTCTTGGTGTGTCTGTGCATGTGGTCTGGTGTCGTGCGGTTCGGTATGCATATGAACAAGAATATGAAATCTACAAGTCCTCTCTTCAGGCTAGCTGTGCCATCTGCTGCATGGGGACGCCGCTACCCTTATTAATTATCCATAAGGCTAATTAGCCAATCATAACGCCGTTTCAATTAATTAACGCGGGACACAATGTGCTGCCCAAACAATTCATTATATGCCAAACAAGGATGTTAATGCACCACTCTCTTTTCAGCCTGCGCTGGAAATATTTAATACTAATATTCAACTAACTAAACTAATCTAATACTAATACTATGATATCTAATACAATACTAAAATATATACTAATACTATGATATATTATCTAATGCTAATATTAAAATATGTAACACTCATATTCAAATATTTAATACTAATAATAAAATATTGAATATTAATACTAAAATATAGACACTACATCTATTTGTCATTAAAGGGAGTTATAACAGCGGTATCATATAGTCTGGTGTCTAGCATACTCCTATTTGCATCCTGAGTATAAGTCTGAGTATATATACTGTATATATAAGTATATAACATAAGTCTCTGTTCTGGAGAGCGCTTTGCTCAAGGGCACATTTGAAACAGAATTTAAGGAAATAGAGTTTTGCTGAATTAAACTGAGAGAAAAATTAAGATTATGGAAGGCTTCTTTAGTTTCAACATACTACACACACTACACTTAATATCACGTACAAAACACACACACACACACACACACACACACACACGACTCACACACGCGGCTCAAACACTCACATATCCAATCCTTAACAACCATTAGCTGAACAGCTAAATCCTCAACAAGTGTCAGCTGACTAGCTAAATCCTTAATAAGCATTAACTGAACAGCTAAATCCTCAACAATCGTTAGATGAACAGCTAAATCTTCAACAAGCGCTATCTGAACAGCTAAATCCCTAACAAGCACATAACAAATTAACAGCAGACAGGAGGGGGAAATGTTCCCAGAAGGCTGTGTTTAGCAGGAAATACCTACAGATCTGATACCATGCGTGGAGTTTCCATAAAAGGCAGCAGGCCTCTTAACCTCTGTTAATATCCAATCAGAGGCTGGCGTCATGCCTGTGTGGGAACAGGAGAGGGGAGCTTGTTGGAATTAATTGAAGGCTTGTCTGATTGTTTGTGTTCATTAGTGATTAGCCTTTAAAGGTCTCTACTCCACACCTCCCCACCATGAGCCTTGCACTCAAACAGGTGACAAGGACCAACAACTGGACCTGCAATACCCAGGAGCCTGCAAGACCCTGCAAGACCCCCATGACCATGCACCGTGGAGGTCCTTAGGTAATGCTGAACTGGTTTCGTTATTTATTTGTTTTGATCAAAGTTGCTTCATTACACTTACACACTGATATTACTTCATATTTCCATGGCCCCCCCATCCGCAAAATAATAAATGCCATTCATTGACAATCGCTTTCATAAAGTCATATGCAATCAATCGATTAGCCTTACCCAACAATGACCAATAATTCTTCATTAACAATTCCTCAAAATAAAACTGATGTTGAATGTGGAATGCCCAATAGGTAAAAAACTGAAGGGTGAATACCTTAAAGGATTGTATTTGCCTGTTTGCCAGACAGGACCTATAACGTGAAAGTCCTTGAACTGGCTTATTTATTTATTTATTTATCTATTGTTATCAAGGTTGCTCATTACACTTTTACATCAATTATTATTTCCACAGTTCCCTTTTTTTAAAATAATACATTCATTCTTGCAAAGTTATGTCAAAACAATGTATATTAATAAGTTTTACGTAATGTCAATTCCTCCACAATTCCTCACCATTCAAAAATGTTATTGAAACATTATTTTAAACCCCCAACAGGTTGAAAATAACTTAGGTGCACACCAGAAAGGATTGTTTTATTTAGCCTGTTCACCAGATAGACCTCGTATATTTCCTGTATCCTCTCTGAGTTAATGGGTAAACGTGTTTCTGTGTTCCTAGACAATCTGCAGCGTCATCGCAGATATCGTCGCATGCTGCCCCCCCCAGAGGTCAGGCCACAGCTCCGTCTGCCGAGACATCCATTAAGCTCATGTTTCATGTCCCAGACCGCCCCAGCAACGATGCTGCCCCGAGGCTGGGATCAGGAGCTAATTCCTGGGATAACAAGTCGCCGCACTCAGCCTGCACGCGGGCACTGGAGGCCAGAGAACAAACAGAAAGAAAAAAAAACACGAGAGATGAGATGCGGAGAGGTCGCTAGGCCCTAGCCCGAGCTCAGACACGCACATATAGTTTATATATTTGATGTGTCACCTCGTCCAATCACAACGTCCCGCCATATGGGTGAATTAAACACTGAGCTGTGTGTGAAATGAATTAGTACTGCTGAAACGCAATGTGTGTGTGTGTTTGTGTGTCCATCTGTGTGTGCATTTGTCAGTGTGTGCGCATCTCTGTACGTGCACATTGACGTGACTCCATCTTGTATTAAATAGAATAATCCGGTAAGCTGTGACAGATCTAATATGTAGAGGTGAAACCAGCTTGTGACTCACAAACCCAGTGTAATTGTATTCAGCTAAATCCTCAATGTTTCCTTACAAGTGAGTTATACACGGTGTTGCATGTGCAACAAATTAGTCTTGTTCAAATATAGTTAGACGGAAAGACATCACTCCTATTTGTGTGTGTGCGTGTGTGTGTGCGTGTTTGTGTGTGTGTGTGTGTGTTTTTTGTGTGTGTGTGTGTGTGTGTGTGTGTGTGTGTGTGTGTCTTTGTGTGTGTGTGTGTGTGTGTATATGTGTGCTTTCGTTAGGTCTCATATATTGCAGATTTATTTTAAACCTGCTGTGGACATAACTTTGCCCTAAATTATCATTGTAATTATATTGAACAATGTAAAACATGGAAAATGAACGCTTGATGAATTAGATAAGATAAGATAGTACTTCATTAAGCCCAGATGGGAAATTAGTATTATTCTATTCTATCTATTTCTGTGTCGCATTGCTCAGGAAAAGTAAAAAAACAATAATATGGTCGTCCTTCCTGCTCTCTGGAAATCAGCCCCTCAGGTTTCTGCCTATCGATCGTCTAAAGTGATGATGAGCTATTTATAATCTGGGATGAACCCAGGGCCCTCATTTATCAACATTGCGTACAAAGAAATCTGTGCGTAAACCATGCGCAAATTATTAAGTAAATTGTGGCGATCACAATAATATCGATAAAAACAAAAACGTAAAAGAACATTATTGCTTTTATCGTCAATCACGTTAGTGATAATCAGTTTTCACTGATAATCGTACCAACCCTACTCACAAAGAAAGATCCACTGTATTATGTTCATCAATCAATATTTAACTGTTTTTTGTGTTTTGTCTCAACCAATTTGCTGATGGTGTGTATTGATTTTACGTGACATTTTAGAAAAACTAGATTTCTAATTTCTAAAGCAGTTAACAGCTCTCTGCTTGATTGCCTGTTTCACCCGTAGTCAGTAAATCTATAAAATAATCAATTAATTAACCAATCAATGGAATGGAATGGTACGAGTCTACATGGAGTAAGTATTGAGCCAGTATCTCCATGCGGGATGCGTGTCTGTCGAGGAACTAAGAATACAAATAGAACGTATTGGATTCACATGAATGGTGAATTAAAGGGAAGTGCATTAAAATGTGATTGATGAATCTCTTGAAGGCATAAGACAACAAACATTTAGGATAAAGAGATACTGCATGTATAACCAAGCAAACTGATTACGGTGGTAGTCATGCACACGCACAGGCACACACACATACACACACACACACACACAGGCCCACACGTGTCTATAACATACATACAATGTATGTATGACACATACATTACTAACCCATACACATACATTACTAACCCATACACAAACACAAATACATACTTTTCAAAACACACATATAGGCACACACATACACAGACATACAAACACACACACAGTGCACACATGTACATGTAGAAACCTGCACACATACCCAAACAAGAGGTCCAGGAATAAATTCAGTTGTTGCCCAAGAGATATACGATTTATACTGATTTCATGTGGGAAAAACTCAAAATGTACAAAAAACAGTATTTTGCAAGGGGCCATTGGGGAACAAATTACCTCATACATGAAATATGTTCTCTACTTCCATGGCGAGGAGGGATTTGGAGAATTACAAAAAGCAACACATTAGAAACAGATGACAGTTGTGTTAAAATACTGTGTTGCGGGGAGGGGGGGCCACAGGGGGTCGACAGTTTGAGCTGAAATGGAGATGAAAATCATCAGTATCTCGTTTAAAACTCTGCAGGGGGCCATCATCTACAGCAGCCTGCTCCCAGGAAACGTTTACATTTCATCCAACGAGAACCGCCGAGGGGCTCCCAGATCAGAATCACATATTTTTAATCAAAAACAGCCTCTGGTGGTTAATGCTCAGTCACCCGGCTAGAGCTACACTAAGCTAGCGGTTTCATACATAGACTGCAATAACATTGAGCATTTCTAAATGGGGGCCACCTCAAACCACTTTGAGAATTAATACATTCACCCATTCACACACCAACCACGGTGGCAATCACCAAAGGCTACATCATCATTGCGATCGCTTGGAGCCAATAGAGATGGGTGTTGTCTTGCTCAAGGGAACCTCAACACTTGGTAACCAGGAGGAGGAGCCTAGAACCAGGAACCCTTCGATTGCCCAAAGACCTGCTCTGCCTCCTGAGCTAACTGCTGCCCAGTCTTACATCGAAACGAGGAGAGAAAAAGTGAAAAGCGGATTCAGGATTCACTTACCCCTTGCTGACTGCTGGATGTCAGGGATTATGTCCGAGTAGTTGACAGGTTTGTTCTCGCGTAACACAATGTCCACGACAGTGATGTTGACCTCCCTTAGCTCGGTGAACAGGCCCTCCACGGCGAAGTAGCAGGGGCGGTCGTCCATCGTGCTGTCGCTGAACAGCAGCAACACATGCTCCCGCCAGCCGAACTTCTCGCAGATGCGCAGCGCAAACTTCCCCAGCTTCTTGTGGGTGGGGCCTGTGTTGGTGATGGAAGGGTAGATTTTGCCGCGGTCTCCGACTTTGTCGAAGGCAATGGCGGGGGCGCCGGCCGTTACCATGGGAACTTTCCAATGGGTGGTAAAGAGGCCGACGGGTGAAGCGGAGTAGGAGCAGCCGGGTCCGATGAACGCCCAGGGGTCATAGGCAAGCTTGAGGTCGACGGCCATGAGCGGCGCAACCGACTCGGAGCAGATGCCGTCCTCGTTCTCACTGTTCTTGAAGACGTAGGTGAGGTGGTGGTTGGGGAGCAGGGCCGAGTCCGAGTTGATGGTCTGGATGGCCCGTTCGACCGCGGGGCCAATCCGCGGCCAGGCCCAGGGGTAGTCGGTGTTTTTCTGCGGTAAAATGATGGCCAGTGTGATGTTCTGGAGCTGCTGGCGGTCGTGGTGGCCTCGGGTGGAATGGCGGGAGCCAGGGTGTTGAGAGGACCAGCCATGGACCCACTGAGAGCCCAGGAGGAGAACCAGCGAAACCATCAGAACCAGCATGAGCCTGGGGTTGTCCTTCCAATGGACCATCTTCTTTACAGCAGGTTGAACAGGTCCACCAGGGTTGACACAAGTATTTCCTTTATCTGGCGACACACACACACACACACAATGAACACAAGGAAAATGGTTTTGAGGTTTAAGTCAACACAGCGCACCAACATATGCACACAAACATACGCTCACTACACAAACAGCACATTAAAATGGTGGCACTGCCAGCACTTCAACCACTACAACCAGCATCACGTTTGGCTGTCTGCCACTGATATGAGATATAGCACATTATTTGTGTTGACAAAGTCATGCTTGCCTTCGTCATGGACTAATTCACTGCAACAATATTGTCCACAGACCTGAGTGGCCCTTGCCAGCACTGGACCATGGCAGGTCGTGGGAAGAATGACTCCCTCAGAACCCAACCGAATAAATTACATTATCTTGTAAGAACACCAAAGACGTCTTTATTTTTACAATACTAAATAGCAATGTGTGTGTTTCTGCATCATGTATTAAACGAATTGTATTCCCTTCCCTGTGATACCTTTTTTAATACCTTTTACCTTTTGTATTCTGCGATACACTGCTTTCCGAAATAAAATGTACCACGTGTATCTGTCATTCAAAAAAATGTCAAATATCTCGTAGTGAGTGCACAAAACGAGGTACAGCAATAGTCACGTCAGAAGTGACATTTTAAACGTCGTGGTGGACGTGTGCTCTGGTGGGACGGTGCTGTCCATTCATTTTTAACACAATACAGGCCTAGTCATTTAACATTTGAACATTTTAGTCCTGCACTAATAAAAACACCTCAAATGAAGGCAAAGTTCATTTCCATTTCAACCCTGGCTTTAATGCTATTTTTTAAAGGCACGGTTTTGATGAGTTGAAGAGTAAGTGCATAAGGGTAAATAAATAAAATACGCAATACAAAAAATACAAAACCTACCTTACAAGTGGTTTGGTTTCTTCATGTTGGCGCTCGAGCGCTGCGACCGAGGCTCTAGCTGTGGAGCGCGCGCTGATTGATTGCCGTAGCCGCGAAAACCAGCGCAGACTACAACACCCGGCATCGCAAGTAACCTAGCATAAATGAATTAAAGTTAAAATTAACAACAACAAAAACAAATTAAAAGTCGTCAACCTATTCAGATAACACGACGCCCGTCGGACACGCCTGGCTCCCCCAGCTGATCGAAGAACATGAGGAATAAAGCCGTGTTTTTTAGAAACCTGTGAAAGAGTGGATTTGATTGAGAAAGGTAAGCTATCCGCAGCGCGTTAGCCCTCACCAACGCAACGGTAAATGTTACTTTGCAGACTACTACTACACGCATTTCCTATGGACAACTTATGGACAAACATATGCGATACATCCACAGGAGGGGAAAAAATGAATGAAATTACACAACAGACAACCTGGGGCTCCAGCTGATCACAAAGGTGCGCTCGCCTCCGGACCTCTCCGAGAAAGTAAATAAAGTCCAGGTGTTTACAGTCCAAATATTCAAACTACTTTAACTTCGCTATAATCTAATTAAATGCATTGCCGTTAAACTGCTACCGTTTTGTCAGCGCCGTCATAGAGACAGCTCGTGCAAAGAGGCAGTCCGAGGACCTGAGCTCAGAGTATCACAGAGCTATCTCTCTCTCTCTCTCTCTCTCTCTCTCTCTCTCTCTCTCTCTCTCTCTCTCTATGTGTGTGTGTGTGTGTGTGTGTGTGTGTGTGTGTGTGTGTCTCTCTCTCTCTCTCTCTCTCTCTCTCTCTCTGTGTCTGTGTGTGTGTGTGTGTGTGTGTCTCTCTCTCTCTCTCTCTCTCTCTCTCTCTCTCTGTGTAAGTGTGTGTGTGTGTGTGTGTGTGTGTGTGTGTGTGTGTGTGTAAGTGAGAGGAGAGATTGATTTTTTCAGGATGTGTGTGTCTGAAAGGCATATAATGGCATTGTGTTTGCGTGTGCGAGTGTTTGTGCGTTGACTTAACTGGCCAAGAGCAGCAGTGAGCCAGGTTTCAGAACAGGAGGAGGAAGGACGAAGAAAGGCGAGAGAGAGAGAGAGAGAGAGAGAGAGAGAGAGAGAGAGGGGGGGGGGGGAGAGAGGGAGAGAGAGAGAGAGAGAGAGAGTTGATAGTGTGAAGGCTGTATGTACAGGTTGGGTTGAGGACTTCAACCTGGGGGAAATGTAGGGCGGTGTCGTCCTGGTTGTAAAGTTAGCACACTAAACACCTCTTATGTTTAAAAGTATGGGGCTATGCATATCTTCGTACAACATATACACACCAGACATAACATTATTACACACTTATTATAACACGACACACTAGTATACATATCACTACGTATTGAGACGTAAGTGGACTCCTGGTAAAACAATGTAAGAGGTTGAAACTGTGAGAGGAAGGTAGGAGATGGCTTTGGGATGCTTTGTGGTTTAGGTAAGCAAACATCCTGTCTTTATGTTTTATTGTCATCTGTATTATCTCCCCTAAGCCAGACTGTGAACGCTTTTCCTGAAACGTCTGTTCTTAGAAAGCAGTTTACAGATCAATAAAAGCCTCGTAAAATAGCTCTTGTGTCGAGTGACAGGAAGTTGTGTAGTTAATGCTCCTCCATACCACACGCCTGTTTGTCACCAGACACTTATAATGGAGAGATATTCTAAATTACTCCCAAAGCTCCCACCACCAAAGGACCTCCAGGACCATCCCTGCTCGGATGAATCCATATCTCCAAAACGAGGGGTATAGTTCATAAGCTTCCTGAATCCTTTTTGAGTTGTGTTGTTGTGGGGTCCATTTTGAAATCGACTCACGACTTTGTTCAACAATAAGCAGTTGGCCTCGGGTCAGAGAGACCGGATTATAACCAAAACATTGAGGACAGTATAAAAGCCATCAAGAGAAAGACAAGTAAGCTATGGATGTATTATAATTGGAAACCTAGATAACTTCCAGCTTACTCTCCCCCTCCTCCTCCACCCTTCTTAAACTGCAATTCAGATGTTTACACAATTGTGCCATTATGTATGATCGTTTAGCGTAAACTCAGTTATCTTGTTTTCCTCGTGTTATTGCTCTGTAGGGAAAGGCAGCATTGATTTAGGATTTAGGTTAGGATTGAACATGACGTTCTTCCATATGCCGCCTATTGACGAGGGACTGCTGTTACGTCACAACCAGGTCTACAGTAATGTCAATTTAATCTATTCTGTCTGACTACTCTGAAATTCGTTTCAAGACATTCACAGAAGTCTAATCCATACTATGATCATTCTGACTCTGACTGTCATCAGTCGCTCGGCCCCTCTGGGACTGAAGTTTAATAGTAAACAGCAGATCTCTCTAAAGGGCAACAGAACCATATAAAACATACTCAAAAGGTTAATGTAGAATTGGCTTTTGAGTTCAGAGGAGCTCTCGGTTCAGAAAGCCTCACAAAGTACACAGTGAACAACATCTTGGCTTATGAACCTGAAACAGTCCGACCAATTGGAGAGGCTATTACTTAAGAACCCTGTCCAGCGGCCTGTTGCGCCACTTAAACTAACATAGCTTTAAGGATAGTCTCGCAGGGTGGTGCGTTTGATTCCCATTCAAGTGGTCCTGGGTTAGCTCCCCAATGCCTGCAGCTTCCATAAGCATTTGTAACAAGCATTTGTAACACCCTATCTATATATGCATTGTAATTTGCTTTGGTTAAAATAGTAATTCATACATATCTGTGGCCCCTCTCAAATCCCTTTAAACATAAATGTGCATTTTTACATTCCTCTAGTAAATGTTCTCAAGCTAACCTTCTGGAAGTAAATCCAGAATTGATGCCCTGTCTCCAATGGGCAGTTATCTTCTCTCTTCCTGTTGAGTTTCCCCATGTGTGACAAGATGTCTTAAACACAATCATCCGTCCATCCATCCTTCCATGCCGCCATCTGTCAATCTATCTGTCTCTTTCTGTTCATCCGTCAATGCATCCGTCCATCTGTCTATCCATCGATCCACCTACCCAACTATATATCCATCCATCTATCACTCTGTTTGTGATTGATGGGTGGTATCTAGCAGGGGATCCCCCACCATTCCAACCAAGTTTAATGATATTTAATTATTCAGTGCACATAAATCTAAATATTGAAGACATGTTTTCTAACACATTGATGCACAACAAGAACTACAGCAACAGACCCTCAGTAAGATGTCTATATAGTCACAGGCATTTCAATCTCTGATTGCTCAAAGGAACTCACAGAATCAGTCCTTCCAGTTTATAATGTACTAAATGTTTAGACTGTACCAAATATTTACAATGTACCAAAGGTTGACAATATACCAAATGTTCAGAATATACCAAATGTACCAGATGTTTAGAATCTATCTTTACATGTCACTAGATGCACTTTTCTGGAGGCAATTCCTTGACTGCATAATGAGAATTGCCTCCAGAATCCTTGACCCTGACCTATAGAACCCTTACCCAACTTCTCTATCTCTAACTTAAGTTACAGATAAGTTTCAGAACACATGATGTTAGATGACCACTGGATTAGCAATGGGTTAGCAGGAGCCAGCAGTGTGTATCCTGTTAGGAACTGGTTGTGTGAGAAGTGTGTGAGCCTGCTGGAGCCAGCCTAGCAGGTCTTAACACCACCAAGTATATATGCTACAGGAAGCCTCTGGTTACCACTGAAGACAACACACTAACTACAATGAACACATTAACTAATCTAACCAACACCACCATGATACCCCATAAAAAACCATTGTGATTAATTTAGGGATAATCTCTTGGGTGTGTGGTTCTGCATCCTCCTACACACAATGACACTCTTAAGACAAGGCTAAAGGGATAAAACCAACACCCACACCTACCCCAGCACGTGCCCCTCCACCCCCTGTCACGGTGATGAAGGTCAAGGGGTTTCCTGCGGACAGATTGACCTTCTCAATGAGCAGCAGCAGACAGTTCACTGGCTGAAAATATGGCAGGAATGTAATGGGGAATATTAAAGAAAGAAACAATCAGACAGCAGGTTAAGTACATCACATAAGGCGCTGTCGAACACTTATAAAGCACAACCTCGCATTTTCTTATACTGTTGTTTATCAGGCCAACACAACTGTTGTGATACCTACAACTACAAGTTAATTGGGAAAAATCCTTCTATGAGACTGAGACTGTGGAAATTGACATGGAGTTTGAATCTCATGTATTTACCTTCACCATGGTTGAAGACAAAGACAGCAGAAGAGGACAATCAGATATTAAATCAAGTACGATATTTTTCTATTGGCTTTTGTCTTGGTTGTGCTCTAGTGGGCTTCACAGGCCCTCGTCCAGGACAATGTGAAGAGACATTCAGAGGCTATCTTGCTTCCGTAATGTGATGTATTTCCAAGTAAAACAGGATATTAGGACGGGACAAAGCATTGCAGAGATGTGATTAGATGATTCAGGATATGATTGGCGATAGTGGGACCCACTGCCCACTGATCAGGACCCCAGCTGTCTTGTGATTGTCATCCCTGTCCCTCAGACTTGATTGTGCAAGATCACAAATACAGAAGTAATGACTTTTTGTGTTTTTTCTGGCATGCTTTGAAAAGATGCATCATATAAGATGGGGGAAGGGGGTGAGGAAGATGAAGACATTGTTTTCTTTTGTTTTTTATTTAAGCTTAAACTCTAACTATAAGTACAAATCTTGAGGATTCAAAGGATTCCAGAGAGGGAATCCTTTGATGGTTTCCCTTTAATGGAAATGATAACATTATAATAAATAAGGTTTTATGTCTATTGGTCGTCGTGCTGTGCATGTTTGTCCACTGCCCTCTGCTGGCTGGTTCAACAACACTACGCTTGTAGATTCAAACCCCCTCTACGAATACATGACATCTAAATACAATAACCTGTTTGAGATATACCATCATTTAGATCCATGAGGATAGCAAGTCTTCATTCAAAATCATTTCAACTATTAGGATAAAGTAAAACTTAACAAGCCCTATGATTGGCTGAAGTATGGCATAGGCATAGTATAAACCTATTTAATTAATTTATGAACAGTGCATGGGACTTGCAGAGAAGAAAAACATGTGTATATTAATGTGGGTAACTGTAAAATACGTATTACTTCAGGGAATATAACTAACGTTCCTATTTTATCATTGTGTGGATTAGTAATAAAATGTGTGACAGTTTCATACATCCCTTATACTATTTAAAGTGAGAGAAGTATTCCAAGACAGCAAAAAAATATGTCCTTTTCTTCTCAGGTCAGCCAAAGACCTATTTCTGTTTGACCTAAATTCCAGATCTGTTTTCTCCTGCAAGGTCAAAGGTTGACAGAGAAACAACAAACCAGTCGGTCTGCACTGGTATTTCCCTTTTTAATAAATACATAAAAGCATGAATGCACTGCTGAAAGACAGGATCTCACATACAAACATGCAATGCCTCGTATCAGAGTTGTGTACCGTCATCTGATGCTTTAGGTAAAGCTGAGTTGGGACTGTTGAAAAACGTATTTTGGAGAAAAGGAGAAAAGGACAGGAAAAAGGCCATTCCTTAAGTTCAAGCTAAAGAAGGTTCAACTCTCATCGCATGGTTCTCGGTAACTAAACACCTGCAGTTACACAAAGCAGTTTCAAGGCCACAAGGAGTAACAGTCTTTTCACAATCTGTAAATGGAGAATGTTGTTTAACGACGGATGGAGTCCGCTTCTCAGCGGAGTTTTGCCAAGCAATTAATGATTAATTGAAAATAAAAACAGAAACTTCCAGACTTTCGTGAAATTCAACAAATCCCCTAATCACAGAGAGCCCAGGTTAAAAAGGTTAATATTAATCATTAACTTTGGTGGTAGAAATTACTTCTTGGGAGTGTTTGCGTAAAAAGCCAGTCACTAATTCAAGCTAAACATGCTAAACATCTCTATCACTTCCTGTGCTTTTATTAATTTAGAGGTTGGCAATATTACAAGGACAATACAAGTTTATCATGCTAAATGTACTTTGTTTACCTGCCACCATACTGGAGCTACTAATAAATTGTACGAAAAATGTAATGTGATTTTACTTCTAATGTATTGAAAATAATTACATGAATTAACAAGGCACTTTATCAAATAACATATTTGGTTATTTGGTTCACTTAAAAACACGTTTTACTTGCCTCTCAATAAGAGCAACTCGTAGAGCTATAGCAGTACGCTACATTCAAAGCTTTTGTTACTCAGGAACCGTTCGTGTTGAAATAGTGGAGCCAAGAATAGACTTTTTGGGACTCATTCATTCTACTGAACTGAGGTCACCGTCTACACTATGCAGTTGTCAGATGGCCCAAAGGCCAATTTGCCAAATAGATCCAAGTATCCCAAGTGCACGGAAATCTATTTCAGTCCAAATTGGAGAAATCAAAAATGTACCAGTCAGAGTAGAACCAACCATATCCAAACCGTGCCTGTTAATTCAATGTCATACAATTCTGTCATACAATTTTATGTAGTTTTTTGTCTTGAATTACCACAACAAACATCACATACAACTCAATTTAACATTCAGATGGTTGTGTTTGTATGGCAGCCAAATTAACATAATAGCCATATGATACCTCTCTCGTTAATAAGGTCACCATGGTGGCTGTTAAGGGGGGGGGGTTGACTGACTGTTGAGCTAACACTGGTTAAGTATTAAGCAAAGTGTGGTTCAATCAAAATATCAGAGCCAAAACAATGCTTTCGGCCACATGAATATTATCCAGAAGGTGTGAGAATGTGTCCTTTGCCTCTGGGTGGAAAGTACTTCAAGTACTTAAGTACAAAAATATTTTATGCAGCTAAATATCCATCTAACTTATAGTTCTACTATCTAACTACTTATGTAGATGCAGGATGGATCTGGATGGACAATCCCACTTGTGATGTCACTCAAGGGTAAATTTTTTATCCACTTGTAATGGATAATCAGCATCACATCTGGTGATAAAATAGAGGCCCTTTAAAATGCCAGGTGTAATTAAAATCAGTCTGGGATATCTGGGTGCAAGAGCAACAGCCTGGCTAAAGGAATTCTGCTGGTGTCTACCACTCTACTCTTGTTGTCGGTAGTTCCAAACTAATCAAGGAGCATACGAGAAACAGGATGAATAAATGGATTACTTGTTTCTTTCTTGTCCAACAAGTGGAACAGGTCTTCTGTTTTGAGATCCGGGGTAAAACTAAAAGGTGGCTTGGAGAACAGTTCCTGGAACCACACCTTGAGTCAACCAGTTGTGCGTTCCTAAGAGGAACTGTCTGACTAGTGGACTCATTAAAACATTTGATAACCTCTGGTTTAGTTGTGTGAAAACTACCATCATAGTCATTGAACGGGCTCCTTGAGTGAGTCACTCTGCAGCATGAGCACAATGTTTAGGATTAGAAATGTTAAAACTTTGAGATTGAGCTGCTGTGCTAAGCTAACATGCTAAGCTGCTACATTTCATCTGCATGTGCTGGTTTGGCAATGTCAAGGCTACCCGCTCCAGCTTTCGACTTCAAGGCCGGGGTGTCAGTCCGCCCGGCGACCACCATTGAATTATTTCCTGATTGGCTTTCGTCTTGGACCACACTCTCAGATTCTGGAAGTTCAGGCGAAATTGTAATTTCCGGTTTGGGTTTTGTGCTGTCATCGGGAGGTCCTGATTGGTTAATGTCAGGAGGTAAGGGTTCTGATTGGATGACAGAGCCGTCTACGTCGTCTGTGGTTGGCACGGAGGAGGCAGGGTCTGTGAGGATGTTTCTGGAAATAACTGCAAAATAAAAATGTCAGTTTGTGTTATTCTATGCCTGGCATCATCTGTCATTGAAAGTAGATAGTAGTATCTATTAATAACAGAAACACTACAATGTCAATATACTATTTTAGTTAGTTAATTTCAGAATTACTTAATATGTTTGTTAATGTGTTTGGAATTTGGTGTTGAATAAAGTAATGTTTACTGAAATCAGATTAACTTTCTTATAACTTTAAAGAAAATAGAAAACTAGAATAATTTAATATTTGAATGTGTTCAAAGCAGTGTTGTAGTTGGGTCAGGGTTTTATGAGGGACTTATTTTATTAATATTATTATAATATATATAATAAATATATATATTATTATTTTGACAGAGGTCCTCGTTGCCTCACCTCCTGTGGGTCGGTAGTCTTCCTGCGAGGTTGAAGCCCGGCTGAAGGGGCTGAGACTGGGCAGAATGATCAAACCTAGAGAGAACAGAATGATCTGTTTACACACACACACACACACACACACACACACACACACACACACACCATACAACCACACACATATCATACACAATAAAAAAACATATTCCCTTTTAAACCACAACATTAGTGTTTTCTGCTATACAAGGTAATTTGAATATATATTTGAATTTGCTTGTGTGTGTGTATCTGTATAGTGTGGACAGTGGACACTGTGACCATTATGTAAACTGCGTGATTGCTGTGTGAGTGTAATGTGTGTGACAGTCTTGTGTTTTGTGTGCATTGAGTTGTGTTGTGTAAGTTGTGTTGAGTTGAGTTGTGTAATAGTACCAGGATACAGGTGCTGGTCTGTGCTCCTTTACTGGCCGTCTGTTTGATCAGAGACTGGATTCGACGCAGCTGAGCAACCAAAGACCTGAAGACAGCAAAAAACCAGGAAGTTATACTGGTACCCAGTACAACCACGGTCTTCTACTGGTGGACACTGGGAGTTGCCCAGTACAACCACAGTCTTCTATTGACGGACACTGGGAGCTGCCCAGTACAACCACAGTCTTCTACTGGTGGACACTGGGAGCTGCCCGGTACAACCACAGTCTTCTATTAATGGACACTGGGAGCTGCCCAGTACAACCTCAGTCTTTTACTAGTGGACACTGGGAGCTGCTCAGTATAACCAGTCTTCTGCTCAGTGTGAGCACTGGGAGCTGCCCAGTATAACTAGTATACTGGTTAGCTCCTGGTGACAACAAGGTAAAGCAGGGAATGAATGAATATAGCTATCAAGATGTGGCCAACATTGGTTAAAAGTTAATAAAGATAAGAATTGATCCTCCAAAGGGTACCTGTTGTGTTTCTCCAACTGGTCCACCGTCCGCTGGAGCTCCTTGTTCTGAGCTGAACATGCTGCCGCCCTGAACACACACACACACACCCATTGTTTAGTGCAGATAATTATGTATCAAGCATCTGTGCTGTTTCAGTCAGAGAGTCAGTCAGTCAGTCAGACAGACAAACAGTCAGACAGGCAGCCAGACAGACAGTCAGTCAATACCTGCCCTCCAGGCCGTCTATGTACTCCTTCCTGCGGCGCCGGCTGTCCTGGGCCGACTGCTTGTTGCGGATCTTCCTCCGAACTTTCTTCAGGATCCGCTCCTCCGCCTGCAGAACCAAAGAGAGAGAGAGAGAGAGAGAAAAAGAGAAAGTGATAGAGAGACATTGATCAGTATTGATCAGTGGTAGGTTGTTGGTGAGAGAGAGAGTGATGGAGAGACCTTGATGAGAGGCAGGTTGTTGGGGGAGAGAGAGAGACCTTGGTGACAGGCAGGTTGTTGGGGAGAGAGACAGTGATTTTGTTGAGAGGCAGGTTGTTGGGGAGAGAGAGAGAGACCTTGGTGAGAGGTAGGTTTTTGTGGAGAAAGAGGGAGAGACCTTGGTGAGAGGCAGGTTGTTGGGGAGAGAGATTCCTTCCTGGTTCAACAGCCTCTGTTCCTCCTCAGTCAGCCTGAGGTCTGGAAACAGCTGCTCATGAAACACCACAAAAGAATAGAACCAGATTAAGAAAGGACACTGGGAGCTGCCCAGTACAACCAGTCTTCTACTGTGTTAGCTCATTGAGTGTGGATGCGACACTCACCAGGCAGTCACTGGGTGTGGGATGGGTGGGGCAATCGGTCGGGGTAGTGGCTGAATTTCCACCATCCAGCTGGGACGATGACATCACAGGAAGCTCATTAATGATGCAGGAGTCGGAGAACAGCATGCGGGAGCTCCACTCGTCTGGGCGTGCAACGTCAATATCAGTATTTATAACAGTATCTCAACCAGTTGAACCAAAAGTATTCATCATCGTGAAGGGGGCAGGATAGTCTCGTGGTTTGGGTGATTGACTCTCAGCCGAGAGGTTCTGGGAATCAAACCCAGAACCTTTTCGGCTTGCTGCGGCAGGAGGTAGGCATCCTAGGAAGCCAAGATGCCTAACCTCTACCTCCTTCATAATTACCTGTATCTATATTTCACTGCAAGTCCCTGTAGGGATTAAACCATCTGCTGAAATAGTAAACAGTAACTAGTAATGGTGAAGGTCAGATGTTCACCCAGCTCGATGGAGATCACATCCATGCTGTGCGCTGCCGCCGGCTGAGCCTTGTTTTTCCCCATGCCGCTGATGTCATACACGACCTGGTACACAGTGGATGCTATCGGCGCGGATACGGGAGCAGGATCTTCGGAGCTGTCACTCTCAGAGGTGGGCTCGCCGGGGGTCCCACTGGGAAACACCACATTGGGGTCGATGGCCTGCAGGACATCCACCTCAGAGTCGCTGCCCTGGAGCTTTGAGGAGACATAGGTATTATGACATAGGACTCATGACATCACGGTTATGACGTTACATCTATGATGACATCACATCTATGATACGTCAAAGAGAGAGAGAGACAGTGATGACATCACAGCAATGACGTCAGAGTGAGTGAGACAGCAATGACATCATGGCTATGACATCAGAGCTATGATATCACATCTTTGATGACATCACAGAGCGTAAGACACAGCGATGACATCACAGCTATGATCATCACCAGAGAGAGAGAGAGCTATGACATCAGTGTCCCAAGGTCAGGTTTTAATAACACTACTATTTAGTATCACACCGCGGTACCAGACGGAAACAACCCCTTTGGACACTCCAAAACTCACCTGACTCACACAGCTGGGGTCTACCAGCCAGTCCGGCAGGGGCTTCTCTGAGTTGGTGAAGATGACATCAGAGCCGGAGACCGATGTGTCTAGACTCCACGAGGCTCTGCCTCCATCGCCCTCCTCCTCCTCGCCACGGGAGAGAAACACACTCCCCATTTCAGCATCCATCTCACCTGAAACAAACGCACGCCTGTTACAACACACCTGCCTCCAACCCACATCTGTTATAAAGACATGTCTTCCACACATACCTGTTAAAACACACCTGTCTTAAACACACACACCTGTTACAACCCAACTGTCAAACACTATTATATATAGTGTATTATATACACTATTGTATTCATTCTATCCATTTATATATACATTGTATTATTCTATAAAGGTATTCTAATAGAGAGAGAGACAGATATCTAATACCTGAAACTAACTAAGACAGAGCAAAGACACCTTACTGACATTTAGTTTCCCAGCTTCAGGATATCCACATCCTGGTTGCACGCGCACGCGCACAAACAAACACTACACTTCTTAATCTTCTCACTCCTCATGTTACAGTCTGTAGGCCTATTACAAATTCTTGCTTTTCTTTTTTTTTCCTTCTTTTTTTTTTTTATCTCAAAAGCTGAATAAAACTATTCTGCTATTTGTACTCGTGCGTCTTAAATGTGCTTTAGGTCACATTTTCTTCTGGGTGTGTGTGTGTGGGGGGGGGGGGGGGGAACAAAAAAAGCTGACGCAGTTATTAATAAGTGTCTATTATTCTACTAAGTTGTAATAAGCCGTCCAGCTTGCATGGAGTCATTGGTTTAGCAGCCAGTTACTTAGTAATACTCGGGCCTCTGGTTGGTTTCCTAAGCTTGCTACACCACTTAAACGAGACATCCTGGTCCGTCCGGATCAACAACATACTGTGAACATTTAATACTTACTGGGCTATGCTGCAGGCTTGACATGCAGGTACTGTCCCAGGTCGGAAATGTGCGTCCGCATTACCGATGTGCACAACTTTCTAAAACGCATGGGGGGGAGACCTTATACACACACACACACACACACACACACAAAACCCCGAAAAAAACAAAAACAAAACTCAGCTGGCTGACTTTGTGTTGCGTGGTTCCGCACACACAGGACGCCTCGTCAGCAGCGCACGGCTGGGATGTCACTGCCGACTGCACGCAGTCCGGATTTCACTATCGCGAGATTACACGCACACACACACACACACGGCGCGTCGAGATCTGGGAAATAGAACGCTGCGCCTTTTAAGGGACGTCACAGTGGATCGTCCAACTACCTCGCTTGTGATTGGTCAGGGGCCTCCCCCATATGTAGAAGGAGTGGGGGGCGGGGCGAGGGGGGGGGGGGGGGGGGGGGGGGTTGGGTTCAGTCACCTCAGTGTTTATAAACCGCGTGTCCCATGTGGGTGGTGTACAGCTGGGGTCTACTTTTTCATTCAAAAGTATATACATAGGCCTACACTTTCTTACACCCTTAAGTGAATACAAGTGATCTTACACATCATCAGGTGTATGCCTAAATAACATGAACTTGAGTGTGATTATAATACTGCTGACATGATTTCGTCTTGAATATAAAAATACTTTTTAAACCATCTGTTGGAATCACGATTCTGATGTGTTTATTATGTGATATGGGTGACATGTGAGGAGGAGGCCAAGCGAGCACTGTAACTACATACACGTTACAAACACACTCTCCTCCCCAACCAAGCCAACAGAACCACATTGCATTTAATTAATTAATTTGCTCTTCTCACACGTGACTTAAGTCCTCTCCTTATTAAAAATGCACTGACTCCGTTGAAAGTCGTATGGACCTTGACTGGAGACACGAGGCTTGTGAATGGGTGGTAAAAACACTCAACACACTGTGCTCATAACTGTCCTGTGGTCGAGGACTGGACCTGAACTGGGCTGGTTCCCGTGATGATCCATGTAGGCTAATTCACACATCCAAATGGTTGCTTAAAATAGCTATAGAGGTCGAGGGGGGGGGGGAGCTTTTACTTTTACTTTCAGTTAAAGTGATGAATGTTGAATCAGGAGCACATGTATCCTGAATGTATCATAAAACACACGCACGCACACACACACACACACACACACACACACATATCATGTTCATTATAACATTACATATAATACAGTGTTGGATTTCTCTGGCAGTTGTGTGACTTGTATCGCAAGCAACGCAAACTTTATTTTCCCGGTCGCTCGGCGGTGTTCCCGTCGGAAAGGGAGTCGGGATCTCGTCCCTCCTCCTCCTCCTCCTCCTCCTCCTCCTCCTCCTCCTCCTCCTCTCCTCCTCCTCCTCCTCCTCCCAGCTCCCATGTGATCGGGGTGAAAGTGTGACGGGTCAGATGACGGGACAGTAAACCTGACTCAGCGCCGCTTCCCGAACTACAGCACCAGCACCTCCCTACAAGTACAAGCCTGTAACGTCTCCGTCAAAACCCACAATCCGGAGATGAAACCAGCTGCATCGGCGGGACGAGGCTAGTCTGACTGTAAGGGATTTATTTTCTTTTTCTTTTTTTCCTAAACTGTTGTTGAATAACTGTCCAACTTTCTGACCGCTAGAAGCGATCTTTTACCTCTCGCTGTTTCTTTATCTGTTTGTTTGCTCCGGCTGGATCGATGCCCAGCGTTGAAATAACGGGTTTGTTTTACAGGCTACTATAGGCCTACATGTCATAGCAGAGTACATTTCAAAAGGTTTACGGCCAAGTTGATTCATGTAACGACATGTTATGTCATCACATGACATGTTATGTCATTACATGATTCCCCCCCCCCCCCCCCCCCCCCCCCCCGAGTCTTGGCGGTTTCATTACATGACACATCGAATGATTCGAATGATTCGATGAATCATTACATGATTCGATGTGATTGGATTATTGATTCCGCCGTTGATCCCCCCACCTGTCACACCACACCATATGTTTCCGTTATTCTGAATAACGGAAACATATGGTGGGTTATTTCTAATATATTAGGAATAAGGTATGATTATTATTTGTTAATCAACCAGATTGATCAGACACTGAGAAGGTTGAAGATCAGACACCCCACTAGTAAGGTGGTTTCAGGGACCAGTGCTGCGCTTGAACTAGAAAGTTGACCCTAACCCTAACCCTTGTTTCCTTATAGCAGATAGCAGATTCTCCTCTCTTCACCTCTTCTCTCCTCTCACCTTATCTTTTCCTTCTTCTCCTCTCTCTTTGTATCTCTCTCGCTCTGTCTGTCTGTCTGTCTCTCTCTCTCTCTCTCTCCCATGGAAGAGCAGTGAGACCTGGCCATCTGGTTACCATGGTTCCCAGAGGAGAGGACTCTCCCTTGAACCCTGCCCCCAGATGGGTGAGGGACGGGTGGGGCGTGACGCCAGCAGACGTCCCTGGTGTGGAGCTGAAGCTGGGGGCTCTGGGGGTGCTGCTCTCCTCCACCCTGTTGTTTGGGTTCCTGCCACTGTGTGTGGTGCGACGGGCGGGGGGGTTGGGTCTAGACCCAGGTAACATCCACCTGCTCAGCTTGTCTGTCTGCTCAGACCCTGCCTGTCTGTTTGCTGGTTCAGTCTGTACAGACCTGTCCTGTCTATCTGTTTGACCTGTCTGTATGCCTTTATGTCATATTGTAATATTAGCTATAGAATAATGTGCTGTAGAATGACGTTATTTACATTATTTATACATTAATACATTATTTGTATTTTATTTGTATTTTTTCTGTCCTGTACTTCTGCTACTGTAACTCACAAATATCACATCTGGGATTAATTTAGTAGATTTGATCTCATCTTAATGGTGGTGTAGTTGGAGTGTTATTTGAAGTGATGGTGTGACTGGGCAGGGAGACAGAGGCGCTGGTTGAGTTTGGTGAGCTGTTTCGCCGGTGGTGTGTTCCTGGCCACCTGTCTGCTGGACCTGCTCCCCGACTACCTGGAGGGAATGAAGCAGGCCTTCAACACTGCTGGACTCAAGGTGAGGACACCTGCTAGCTCCACCCCCTCACCTGGTCCACCTTACTCCACCTGCTAGCTCCACCCCCTCACCTGGGACACCTCAGTCTACCTGCTAGCTTCCCCTCCTCACCTGGGACACCTTACTATACCTGCTAGCTCCACCCCTCACCTGCACCACCTTACTACACCTGCTAGCTGCACCCCCTCACTTGGGACACCTTACTACATCAGAGTCACTAAACTACACCTGAGAAACAAAACTACACCTTCGATACTAAACTACACCTGAGATACTAAACTACACGAGACACTAAAATATGCCTTTGAGATACTCTATACCTGAGTGTGTGCAATTTATGTGTGTGTGTGTGGGGGGGTTTTGTTGTGTGTTTGTTCTGAATCTGTATGTATTTTTCTGTATTGGGTGGTGTGTATGTGTGCATTCTGCTGTGTGTGTGTATATATATATCATATATATACACACACACACACACACACACACACATATAATATGTGTGTGTGTGTGTGTGTGTGTGTGTGTGCATGTATGCTTCAGAGATGTTATCTTTGTACTTGATTGCTGAGGTGACATCCTTTCCCACATCCTGTGTTCTAAGAACTGTGAACTAGTACTTATATTATTCACTCTTAGTACGAATAATAAGAACACAGTAATCCAGTGAAAATATCTATATCATTTGTGTATAACCATTACAGGAACCATTCATGTTTTTGACTGCTCTCTCTCTCTCTCTCTCTCTCTCATTCTCCCTTAATATCTCTCGATCATTCTCCCTTTATATCTCTATCAGGATTTCTACTTCCCCCTCTATAATTCCTCTTTGTAAAATAGTGTCTTGTGTCCATTGCCCTCTAACCCCTGACCCTAACCCCCCCCCCACCCACCCATCAGTCCCAGTTTCCCCTGCCAGAGTTCATCATGGCCATGGGCTTCTTTCTGGTGCTGGTCCTGGAGCAGATCATCCTTGCCTTCAAAGACCGGGAACCGGCCCACCCCTCTGAGGAAGACCGCTCGCTATTGGTCGACTCCAGCATCCAACCACGTGAGCCGAATGGCTACCGCCACTCCCGCTCCCCCTCCTCCTCCCACCAGGGGGAGGAGGAGGGGGGTGGGGGCGGTCACTTTCACGTGGACTTCACCTCCCGCTCAGCATTGCGGGCGTTCGTCCTGGTGTTCTCGCTGTCGCTGCACTCGGTGTTCGAGGGGCTGGCGGTGGGGCTGCTGGAGGACAGCGCGGAGGTGCTGGAGATCTGCGTGGCGCTGCTCCTCCACAAGAGCATCATCTCGTTCAGCCTGTCTCTCAAGCTGGTGCAGGCGCGGCTGCGGAGGCCAGTGGTGGCTGGATGCGTGCTCCTCTTCGCGGCCATGTCCCCGCTGGGCATTGGGCTGGGGCTGGCACTCACGGAGACGCGGGCGTCACCGCAGCACCTGCTGGCACGCTCCACACTGGAGGGCATGGCCACCGGCACCTTCATCTACATCACCTTCCTGGAGATCCTGCCCCACGAGCTCCACTCTCCCCGCGACCGCCTTCCCAAGGTGGGCATGCTGCTGCTGGGCTTCTCTGTGGTGACCGCCGTCCTCTTCATCCAGCTGTAGTCGCGTGGGGACCACAGTTACCGCTGCTCAGGACAGGAAGGAAGAGACTTGCGTTCCCTGTTTTGTCGGTGGCCGTGATGCGCTGGGAAGGACTGACGGAGCAAACAATACAGAATGTTGCTGCTCTATTCCAAGCCTGAATCATTTCAAGGTGTAATATTGCTGATACTTTATTTTTGTAATATGTCTTAATATTCATGGCCAAACATAACCATGAAATAACCGTCCTATTACCCATGAACTAGAATAGTCTGATGAAATCAGAAAGTGCAATCACTTCTGCATTCTAGTTAAAAACAATGTCTGAACTAAAAACAACATCTAAACTATATACATAGTTACAATAACATAATTCCCAGTCGATTTTGAAATCTTCGATGAGGATATTGATATCGCTTACATTTCCTGTCAGGTGATAGTCGACAGACTCTTCGAACGGTTATTTCCATGATGTATTGCATTCAACCAATGGGTCCTCCTCACCCTGACTAAACGATATCTAACGCAGTGCTAGAAAAGCCCTCACAGTTTCACAATTTCAGAGTCAATGTCAAGAGTCGACAGCGGGTGGGGACCGAACTGCGGCCTCAGCGGTCACAACATACAACATAAAACACATTGTAACAGCACTCGACTCGGCTGTCTTGTGGCGTGATAACAATACTAAATTTGCCCTTTTCTGCCTGTGTTTGAAGAGCAGCCTTTTACCGAGAACATGCAGAAGGCCACAGAGTTGAGCCAACACAATCACCCGACCATTATATATATATATATATATATATATATATATATTATTGGCCTTCACTTTGAGAGCCCTGGTGATGACACTTGGGAATCTCATTTTTTACAACAGTTATGTCTGACACTTCTCAAATACGTTTTTAAAATGTATTTTTTTTATTATCCTGTGGTCTTCGTGGCCAAAACTTGCCTATCCATGATATATATATATATATATATATATATATATATATATATATATATATATATATATATATATATGATACATATATTTGTATTTGTATTTTACATAATTGATAATTAAATTATTTTAGATAATTAAATATCTTTGTTCTGGATTATAGGAGTATGAAATATATATATATATATATATATATATATATATATATATATATATATATATATATATATATATACCTAATGACTGGAGACTTTTTCCTCCACTTTTTTTTCCCAAAATGTAATTCGTAATCAATGAACGTATTTTTTTTTCTTCTTTTTCGACACTATTAAACTTTGGGGACACTTCTTCATATCCGGTGTGACGGTCTCCTCCGTTTGTGTTGACGTGCATTTTGAAACCACAACCCCTGGACCATAGACTGTATATATAAAATATATAGATAAACAGTATATATATCTTTATATATACTGTAATATAATAACATAATAATAATGTAATATATGTAATAACAGTGAGTCCCTACAGGGGGCGCCGCCGCCTCCTCCTCCGCCGCTGTCACCACTCCTCCTCCGGGGGGGAGGAAGAACCGCTCCACTACGTCAAGTCGTCCCCCCGTCCGCTCGGTAAAGATGTCCGCGTCGGGCGCAGGCGGTGGTTGCGGACCGGGTCCCGGTCCCGGTCCCGGCTCAGCTCCGGGCGCCGGGTCCGGGGCGTCCAACCCCCGCAAGTTCAGCGAGAAGATCGCGCTGCACACGCAGCGGCAGGCGGAGGAGACGGCCGCCTTCCAGGAGGTCATGATGGACATCTCCTCCACCCGGGTGAGTGGCGGCAGGAGACGGGGGCAGCGGCAGCGGCGGTGGCGGCAGGAGGAGCAGCAGCAGCAGGAGGAGGAGGAGGAGGAGGAGGAGGAGAGCTGCTTAGTGGAAGCGGAGGCCTCGGGAGTTTTTTCTTAACCCCGAGTAACGGCCCCCCCATACATGGCGTCGTACGTGTATTTGTACGGCAACAGCGGCTCCTCCGGTTCAGCCGCGGCGGTTAGCGGATGACGGAAGTTTTAACGCTGGCTGTGATCAAACTGCTGCTCGGTCTCCATTTCCTCTCCGTCGTTAGCCGGCTAGTGCTAGCTGCTAGCGGCTACTAGCCTGCCGTGTTTACGGTCCGCTGTCATCCGCGCTACCGCCGCTAGCCTCCGGTTGTTTACTTCTTTCTCGCGTTAAAAGTCGTCGTTCGGCGTTAACGGCTCACTTAGTTATGGCTTTTAAGGAAGCTAAAAGGGCGGGAGGTGTGGTAACAACGTAATATGTGTGTCACATACAAAAGTGAATGTCGTTGACATGTTAAAGTTCAAGGCGAGTTCGTATAGACAGCAATCTTTATCAATGTCGATATCTTTCTTAACTGGCCACCCGATTGGTCAATCTTTATCAATATTGATCCATCTTTATCGATATCGATATCGTTCTTCAGAGGTAGGTTAACTGGCCACCTGATTAGTCAATCTTTATCAATATTGATCAATCTTTATCAATATCGATATCTTTTTTCAGAGGTAGGTTAACTGGCCACCTGATTGGTCAATCTTTATCAATATCGATATCTTTCTTCATAGGTAGTGTAACGGGCCACCTGATTGGTCAATCTTTATCAATATCGATATCTTTCTTCATAGGTAGTGTAACGGGCCACCTGATTGGTCAATCTTTATCAATATCAATATCTTTCTTCATAAGTAGTCTAACGGGCCACCTGATTGGTCAATATTTATCAATATCAGTATCTTTCTTCATAGGTAGTCTAACGGGCCACCTGGCCTGATTGGTCAATCTTTATCAATATCAATATCTTTCTTCATAAGTAGTCTAACGGGCCACCTGATTGGTCAATCTTTATCAATATCAGTATCTTTCTTCATAGGTAGTCTAACGGGCCACCTGATTGGTCGATAATGGAGTTGATTTAACAGATCCACAGTGAGATTTCCATGATATGTACTTCAGAGGATTAAATTATGTCCTCCTCACCCTAACACACGTCGCAATCCATAATAAAATGTATTATTATACCTATTATAAAGCGCGGTTACACGCGTTGAGTGCCAGTTATTCCTAAATAGGGGCATGTAACAGTTCAAGACACAGCAGCATTTTTAATTGGGAATGAGTGTGTGCCGGGTTATGTGAAAGTGAGGTCCCTGTGGACATGTATAGGTGACGGTTACGACCTTTTACCTACCTATTAAGTATCTTATGCCTCAAATCAGGTCCATGCAACTGTTAATTTGGACATGTTTAATTGGGATTCCTTGGAGGGGCTTGGCCTGACCTCCCACGTTGGCATGGTAGTTTTCAGAGAGGTGTGACTGTCTAGTAGTTTAAAGATGACGTCCAATAAACCTATGGTATTTATTCTGATATTACTGAAGGGCAGACTTTTCCAGATAAAAACGGTTGTATTGAATGATGAGTAGAGCCGGTGGATTCATTGAGAAGTTGGCCACGGAATGAATGGCTCACCCCGACCACACGTGTGTGTGTGTGTGTGTTTGTGTGTGTGTGTGTGTGTGTGTGTGTGTGTGTGTGTGTGTGTGTGTGTGTGTGTGTGTGTGTGTGTGTGTGTGTGTGTGTGTGTGTGTGTCATCTATTCACGGGTCTCCCCCCACCCACCCGTGTAAATGAGTCTCTTCTGGGAATTCTATTCAGACCCTTCCAACACACACAGATACACACAATAGACACACAAATAGACACACAGATGCACACAAATAGACACACAGATACATACAATAGACATACAGATACACACAATAGACACACAGATACACACAAGAGACACACGGATACACACAATAGATACACAATAGACACACAGATGCACACAATAGACACACGGATACACACAATAGACACACGGACACACATTATAGACAGACTATATGGGCCTTGGCTTGGGCACTGTGAAGCATGATTCCTTTTCAATACTACATCAATATTTGTCAGATACAAATTTAACAATGGTATTTATATTTTCAGTATTTAATGTATGGATTCATTGTATCAACCCGCTGTATTACAGTTTGGTTATACTGTAATATCATGAGAGTGCAGTTAATCGTAATGTGTGCTTGTACATGTAAGTGATGTTTAAGCGGTACATTTCAACCAGTGATTCACATCATTATTAGACCCTGGCCTGTATAATTAGTCTCACAGGAGTTTGACAATTAAGCCTAGTTGCATTTCACGCTGACAACAAAACAAAAAGACAACTGTGTCTCTTCGTAAGTGCACAATTCTTTGGCGTGGCGTTCAGTTTTTATAGTGCATGACATCTTTCAATTCAACTTGGTACAATGGACATTCCAGCTTGTAGTCCATTGCTCTATTAATAGTAGCACAATATGTTGTATTTATGAAATGAAGGGGGCAATGAACACAGACACCCACATATATGCACACACACACACATGCGTGCACGCACGCACACACACACAACACACACACACACACACGTCACACACACACACACACACTGCATGTATTTCACTTCAGCAATGCGTGTGCGATCCAATCTGCTAATAGCAACCGGGAGGGGTTGTGTGGCTGTGTATGCGTGTGTCTGTGTGAAAGCAGAAGAGATGAGAGATTATTTAAAAAAAAAAAAAAAAAAGAATAAAATGTACAAACATTGACGACCAATAACAAGTTGTTTGGCAGTATTAGTTGGTTGGTTGGAATTGTGGCGTTCCCCTGTGTTTTCTCACACTGTCTCACGTCAATGTTCATACTTTCATTAATGCATTAATCATTTCTTTCATGTCTTCTTATCTGTCTTTCTTATTTTGATATTAATTCTTTCATCATTTCTGCTCAGCTCCAGGCCCAAAAGCGTTTGGCCAGAAACCAGGGTCCGTATTACGGTGGTTCCCTGCCTGATGTCAACCAGATTGGACGTAACCACCAGGACTTCCAGGTAACAGACCTCCACCACTCCCTGTGACCACCACTCCCAACTATTGGCATGGGGGAACAAAGGTTTACATTGACATTGTGTGTGAATAATGCAGCAAAGGTGCCTATATCATCATATTAGTAACCCTTTTTCTTTCTCGTTGACTCTGTCTCTGTCTTTCTCTCTCTCTCTCCCCCCCCCCCCCCCCCCCCCTTTTCTCTGTTTCTCTTTCTTTCTCTGTGTGTCTCTCTCTCTCCTCCCTCTCTCACACTCTCTGCCTCTATATCTCCCTCCCAGGGCTCATTCTCCTCCACCCTGGAGTCCAGTCGCTCCACCCGTCACCACGGTCTGGTTGAGAGGGTGCAGCGGGACCGCCGCTTCGTCTCCCCGGTCCGACCGTACCGGAACCGACAAGTATCCTTCAATCAGCCGATCAGATGCTGTGGTACATAAAGCCTGTGTTTCCCAACCTGTGGGTCAGGACCCTACTTGGGGTCCCCTTTATGCATATGGTCATGGAAGACTAATGAGCTATAGATATTTGACAATATATTTTTGATTAAAAAAAAAAAGAAGAGTGTTCCAGAATACATGAGGGATGAATTAATTTAAACTCCAATGTGTAAAGGTCAAGGGTTTTTATTTTCTGTTTTGTTTGATGACATCACTTCCTGCTGTTGTTACTTTGACCAATCGTGTGCTCAGATGGACAACTCTGCGTATAACCCTGCCTATCTGTCCCCGCCCCCTGACCCCAGCTGGAGAAGGTAAGAGTCAGGACCACAACTCCCCACTGGTCTCCATGGGAAAGTTGGTGTCCACAGGAATGCCTGTTCTCTTCAGTTCAGCTTCTTTGTCTCTTTTCTCTAAAAGCCTTCGCCACAACGCCTCTAAAACAACGCACAACACAGATGTTGTTGAAACTCCCATTTCTAAAGATTCACCAAAGATATTTTTTGTTTAAACTTTTAACCAAGATGGTTATTTCTTAAATAACGTTCAGACATTAAACATCACATTCCTATGTCCTCTATGTGGCTAATGCTACAACTGCATGCTAATCATAGCATTAGCTGGTGATAGAGTAGTTAGCTTCTATTGCTATGATGCTACGCCTGCATGTTAACCATAGCATTACCTGTTTGAAGTGTTGGCTTCAAGTGCTATGACGCTATGCCTGCATGCTAACCTGAGTATTACTTGGTCGTACTGTTATCCTCTAGTGCTATGACGCTATGCCTGCATGCTAACCATAGCATTACATGGTTGTAGCATTAGTGTGACGCTATCTTGTTAACATTGCTACCTCGACTTGTGCTAAAAGAACTCTCTCGGGTTTCCGAGACATCTTTCTCTTCTTGTCAATCGTTTCTCTGGAATGCTGCCCACTGGCCTCCTGGCTAATAATACTAATAGCATCATATTTACTAAACTGGGTGTTCACGTACCCCCCCCCCCCCACACACACACACACACACACACACACACACACACACACACACACACACACACACACACACATACTAAAGCTTCCTACCCACTAGGCGACTTTTAAAGTCAGGGCCGAATTCGGCAGTACACACTATATAACTTGACGATCAGTCTTGCCGGCGGAAACACGGCAACTCATGTAGACAGGAAATGCGTTGGACATAGTTTTGACACATTTGTAGAACTTGTAGAAATTGTAGAAACTGTAGCAGTTTTTTGTTGTTGTAAGCAGTTGTTGTTGTAAACAGTGAATGCACTCCCAGTTCATTCCTCTTCGCTTCCTCTTGACCTCACATCCCATTGGTCATTTATGATCTCAAATGTCATTGGCTGTTGCCAGCATAATTTCTCGACTCTACAGGGGGCGGCAAAATCGCATGTCTTGAAACCCCCCCACACTACATGACAATCAGAGCCGGCTTCAGCCCTAATCGCCTCCCATCTCTCCCCGATTGGCGGCCCTAGAATTGGCGGGTTTGTCGACTAGTGGGTTGGAGCCATTACATACACTTTCTCACACACACACACACACACACACACACACACACACACACACACACACACACACACACACACACACACACACACACACACACACACACACACAAATGAATGTATGTATGATAGTGTCCATGTATGATATACATACATGGACACTAACTGACACATGGGTTCATTATGGGTGTGGTTATAACTGTCAAATCATTATCAGTCTCCTTACATTAAAGGACACAACATTACTGGTTATCTGACTAGTTACTAGGAAACCGATACTACTAAACCAGGAAGTGCTGTCACTGGCTGGTGAGTCAGCAACTGGTGGTTATTCCCATGGAGCGTTAGAAATGGTTCTGTCTGGTATTGGGTAGGTATAGGTTAGAGATGGGTTGAGTTATTAGGTTATAGATGGTTTAGGTATTAGTTTACAGACAGGTCAATTAAGGTATTGGGTTATACATGTTTAGTTTAGGTATTAGGTTAGAGATGGTTTAGTTTAGGTATTGGGTTATTGATGGTTAAGTTTAGGTATTGGGTTATAGATGTATTATTTAGTCGCACTGTTTGTCTTCCATCCCCCTGACATCATTGTCAGTGATTGGCTCAGAGGAACAGGAAGTAGTTTTACGTTGCCACAGCCAAACTCCAGTCCAATCAATCACACACACTATTCAAGTGTGTGTGTGTGTCCATGTGCGTGCGCGTGTCTCAGCAAAAGGGTTTGATTTATTAGATCAGTGTCGCAGTGTTGGCGGTCTCTGAGACGAACAGCCCTGTAAATATGCCAGAGGAAGCTGCTGAGTCTGGAATCAAATGCACCCTGTTATATAACCATAGAGCACCACCCCACTGGGCTGTCAGCTTCACAATAACACACACGCACACACACACACACACACACACACACACACACACAAACCCTCCTACGTGCTCTTCCTCTGTTTGCTCCATCTGTTTCACACCAGCTCCTCTCTCCTTCGCTCCTTCCACTCCTCCTCTTGGCTTGTGGTCTCCATCCCTGTCCTGCTCCTCCTCCCTCCTCCTCCTCCTCCTCATTGTGAAGGAGAGAAGGTAACCATGCTCATTGTGTCTGTGGCTCATGAAAGGAACTGGTGTGGAAACTTTCCAGGGGATAGAAGCCATTTGTTCCGTCTCCCCACTACCGCACTCAACAGGTGAATTCATTCCTCCTCCTCCTCCTCCTCCTCCTCCTCCTCCTCCTCCTCCTCCTCCACTTCTTTACTTTAATTTATTTTAATTTCCTCTCCTCGCCACTCCTCTCCCCATCTCCCCTCACCTCTTCTCTCCTCATCTCTCCTTTCATTTCATTTTATTTAATTTCCTTTCCTCTCCTTTCCTCTCCTCCTTTCCACAAAGGTATTTTGGGTAACAACACATTTCTATTCTTCATGTACGTTCCTCAAGTAACATGGCCAAAAAACGACGCTAAAAACTAGGGATGTTCCTAGCGACTAATTTCCCTGATGTTTAAACAGAAGTTTTGGAAACGCCTAGTCGACTAGTCTAAAAGTAAGAAAACTCTCAGAAAACAGTCAAAATGTTGCAGATTTTAATCTATAAGGCCAAACATTGTCTGAAAAATATTGGGTGTATTAACAGCCATTTTAAATGCTTAATCACGTTTTTCAATAAACAAAAAAATACGCTAAAAAGAGGGCTTGCATTATGACCGTTGCACATTATCAGACAAAACATGACACCAACTCACTAAATAAGTTAGCCAATAACATAGTTATTGAAATATTGAAAACAATATTCAACTTTACAAAAAAAGGCTGAAAAGTGTGACATTTTGCGAAGTGCATCATTGCAGTCGGCTCTCGTGTAGTGAATGTGTTCCACATTGCAGCAGTTGAAGTTAGGTTGGGAGTTGGCAGTTGGGAGTTGGGAGTTGGCAGTTGGGAGTTGTCTAGCTTTGGAGGTTTAAATCTAAATAATCATCCAAAATAAATCTTCGTCTGTCAAGAGACGTGATAACAATGATCGCAGTTCTTTTTATTCTCTTCTCATTCATTTTATCGATCCTTTGTGAGCAAGCTCTTTGCGTGAGCAGCCGTTTGCTCTAACTCAGTAGAGGCCTAAAGAAAGTGAAGACATAAGTAGTAAATATACTCTAAAGGATATTGGTTCATGGTTATTTTACTGTGAAATGGAATGAATTGGTTGACATTTCAACGATGTGCCTCCGGAGCGACTAGTAGAACAATCCTTCAGCGGGAGCATGAGCTCGTTCATACATCCATGGTTATTATTCTCTATCTAATTAAAACAGTACATACATCCATGGTTATTATTCTATATCTAATTAAAATAGGTTTTTAAATAAACTTTAATAAAGTTATTAAAAGACCAACTGATCGCGAATGGCATCGCACCTGACATGACCGGGCACTGTTGACAATTGTGAACCAGATTAAATTAAATTATTAATTGAATGATTAGATGTTTTAGGAAACTGTGTTGTTTTGCGTTGTTTAATTAGGCCTATTAAAAGCATTGTCTAATATGCATATCCTATCAATAGTGCATGCCGTGCTTCCACTGAATGCAGGCCTATCGGCAGAAAAGCTTTTCTCTGGGAGAAAAAAAAGCATTTAACCGACTTCCAAGCGCAGCAACGACTAGTCATTTAGTCGACTAGTCGCGCACATCCCTAGTATGCAGCACCAAGCAAAGCGCAGGACGCAGCTGCATGGAGCTACGCAGGTCCAAAGCATGCTAAATAATATGCACAAGATGGAGGATCGCTGGGCCTCCATCTATCCATCCTTCTTTTTCATCTGATTTTCCATTACTTTGTTCTAAAACAACAGGTTATTATGTAAGCGCTTGAATCTTTGGGGTTTGTCATGTAGCTGTGTTTTACTCTAGTTACGTGGAGGTCGGCATGTAGCTCTGAGGGCAGGATAGTGTCATAGTAGGGTGTTTGACTCCCAGTCAAAAGGTTCTCGGTTCAATCCCCAATGTCTGCTCTCTAACTGTAGGCATCCTAGAACAAGATGCTCTAACCCCTACTTGCCCCTACATGACATGCATCTAAAATTCCCTGTAAGTCTCTTTGGATAAAATGGCTGCTGAATGACTAAATGAGTTTAAAGTCTGTCTTCAGCACCGGCTCTCTGGAAAGCAGCAGCCAAACTGCACGTTAAGAAGACAGGATGTGTAAGACCTGTGTTACCGGTTTGTAATGTTGGTTCATGGACAAGTAAGGACACCATTTTGTGTTACACCACCACAACTGAAAATAATATTTACACCACTGATGGGTGCTAGTAACCGAACAAACAGTGCTTGTCAAAACTTGACAAGATCTACATCTCAACATCTACATCTAGAATAGCTTGGGGGCTAGCATTGTTAGCGTCACAAACTGCTGACATACTTGATGAGTAGTGAGTAAAGCCAGCAGGCTCGGTCCTTTTATTTTCTCAACCCAAAACCTGTTATAGGTTTGTCGTCAATACAGTGTGATTACTGTGTAATTGACTGTACCTCTATTTCTCTCTCACTTACTCTCTTCGCCTCTGTGTGCCTCTCATTGTCTCTCTCCCTCAGACCCTCTCCCGCTCTGTCTTACTATTTCTGTCTCCGTCTTTCTGTCTCTGTGTGTGTCTGTGTTCTCTAATGCTGTGTGGTTGTCTCTCGCCCCTGCAGGACCAACTCTGATTCTGCGCTCCACACCAGTGTGATGAACCCCCCTACAGGAGACCCCTTCTCGTCCGGCCACAGCCTCACCCTCCAGACCACCCGACGGGCAGGTCAGTCACCCCCCCCCCCCCACTCAGTCTCGCAGAACCAGCCTTTCCATACTTGTCCACACAAGTCTGCGACACAGTTTTGATTAACTATGTCAAGAACTGCGTACTTGTCAGGAAGAGGTCTTGTTGTCCCCTGCTGCGACCCACTTGTGGGTCCCGACCACAGTTTGAAAACCAAGTTATAATTAATTAGTTAATAATAATCTGCTCCTAAAAAACGTGTGTGTGTGTGTGTGTGTCCCTCCAGGTCAGACAGAGGGCGAAGGAAGGCGGAGTACGTACAGTGTTGTATGTTTTCTTAGATTTTCTCTGAATACTTTATGGTCAGCCATCTTGACTAGTGTTGTTCTGTGTTGTTTGTCCCCTCAGTGTTTCCGTACCCAGTTCCTCCCATCGAGGAGAATGTTCTGGATGAAGGAAAACTCCTCAAACCCTGGGACACCAAGAAGGTAAGCATCCTACCTTTTTAATTGTCTCTCTACCTGTCTGTTTTGTGTCTTAGTATTATCATTATACTCATTATATCCAATCATTATCCATCATTATTAACTAACAGTCCTTATATTTTCCTGTCTAGTTGCCACTGCTGTCGTCACGACCAAAGTCCTGTGAAGTTCCTGGTATCAAGTAAGACACGCACACACACACACACACACACACACACCCCTTAGTAGCCTAGCGCAGGGTTACTCTTTTACAACTTTACCCTCCCTTAGTTTGTTTAAACCAAACATTTATTTCTTGCTCTCCCCCCTTCCTTTTCTTCTCTCTCTTTCTCCTTCTTTCTTTCTCCTGCCCATCCCCTCCCTAGTATATTTCCCTCCCCGGAGCAGCCCTCCTCCACCACAGCCCACCTGCCCCCCCCAGCCCTCAACACGGGGGGCTCCCTGCCCGACCTCTCCAGCC
>JAOPHQ010001767.1:0-27500 GCA_030340625.1 Merluccius polli | reverse complement strand
AGTCTACCGTCAAAGTTGGAGCTTCCTAGAATACTAGAGCTAAAGTAGCACAAATCTGCAGAAGTGCACAAGTCAGCTAGTGAGGTCTTCCTTGAAGATGTGGGTCTTTGATGTGTCTTAGAGATGGGGAGGGATTCAGCAGACTTTAGGCAGCTCGGTAGCTAGGGAGCTCATTCCATCAACAAGATACATGAGAATAAAAAAATATTCCTCATAATACATTTCAAAAATACATTACATTTCTCCCTTTCCCCCCTAAAAATAAATCTTATATTGTATCCCAAAATGGCTAAAACCCTTGTATTACATCAGCCAACCTGCTGCCACATCATCATGTCCCTGTCCCTCTTCCAGCAGCAGAGACCAGCCAGTGGTCCGCTAGACCCCACCAGCACCCCCCTGATAAAGACTGAGACCCAGCTGGACCAGTGTGACCAGTCCGCCCAGGGCCACGCTGACCCACAGAGACCCAGCGGGCTCATGCAGCTCCAGCAGAACAACCAGTCCCTTGCCTCCGACCTGGGACTCTATAATGTAAGTACTGACACACCTGGTTTCTATAGTACACATATAAACACACCTGGTCCCTTTAATACACACATAGACTCACTTGGCCTCTATAATACACATACACACACACCTGGTCCCTGTCATACACATATAGACTTACCTGGCCTCTATAATACACATATACACACACCTGGTCTCTGTAATGCAGATATAGACTCACCTGGCCTCTGTAACGTAAGTACTGACACACCTGGTCTCTATAATACACATATACATACACACCCCTGGTCTCTATAATACACATAGACTCACCTGGTCTCTGGAATATACATAATAGACACACCTACTCACCTAGAAACGTTACTTACCTGTCTTCATAATATATACATATGCACACACTTGGGACTATAACCTGGTCATTATAATGGTAGGATAGTCTAGTGCTTAAGGCGTTTGACTCCCAGTCAAAAGTTTCTGGGCTCGATCCCCAATGTCCACATCTTGAGCAAGATGCCTTAACCCCTACCTGTTCCTTCATGACATTCTGAATTCATTGTGCGTTGCTTTGGATTAAAGCGTCTGATAAATGACAAACTAAATAATAGTAATGGTAAGGACCTGATTTTATAACATAAATTGTGTGCCTTAATGCAGGTGAGCTAGACTAAACTAGACTAAATATGAGATGGACTAACACTCCAGAGATACAGGATGTCGAGCAGAAATCAGGCTGTTTCGGTAACCTTTGGAAACCCCCCGGAAATGTTTCTGCAGTGTAGCGTATAAATAGCTCCTCTATTCTTAGCAACTGGAAATATAGAATTAGATTAGTTGTTTGACACAGCATGAGTAGGGGGGGGCGGTTAACCACATGTCATAAAATTTGTAATAACTCACTTTGTACATTAAAGAGAAAGTCAATGTGCACATCAAGCTACATCAATACACTGACATATTAATACAATAGTATTTATGCTGGGTAATGCTGACTGAGATTAAGCTTTTAACTCTGAATATCTAATGTCAATATATTAGTTTTTTATAATGTATTAAACCACTTGTCTGCTGTAGGATTCGCTGTCTAACTCTGCGTCTGTCTAACTCTCTGTTTAACTCCCTGTCTAACTGTTTAACTCTGTGTCTAACTGTCTAACTCCCTGTCTAACTCCTTGTCTTACTGTCTAACTCTCTCTAACTCCCTGTCTAACTCCCTGTTTTACTTTGTCTAACTCCCTGTCTTACTGTTCGACCCCCCTGTCTTAAATCTGTCTAACTGTGTTTAACTCCCTGTCTAACTGTTTAACTCTGTCTAACGCTGTCTAAATCCCTGTCTAAATCTTTTCAACTCCCTGTCTTACTGTCTAACTACATGTCTTACTCTGTCTAACTCTCTCTAACTCCCTCTTTAACTCTGTTTAACTGTCTAACTGTTTAACTATGTGTCTAATGCTGTCTAACTCCCTGTCTAAATATTTTCAACTCCCTGTCTAAGTCCCTGTCTAACTATTTTCAACTCCCTGTCTAACTCCCTGTCTAACGCTCTGTCCAACTGTCTAACTCCCTGTCTAACTCTAATTCCCTGTCTAACTCCGTCTGGCTCACTCTGTCTAACTCCCAACTTTGTAACTCCCTGTCTAACTCGTACATTAAAGAGAAGGTCATTGTGCACTTCAAGCTACATCAATACACTGACACATTAATATAATAGTATTTATGCTGGGTAATGCTGACTGAGATTAAGCTTTTAACTCTGAATATCTAATGTCAATATATTTGTTTTTTATTATGTATTCACTGTCTAACTCTATTTAACTCTGTATTAAACCACCTGTAGGACACGCTGTTTAGCTCTCTGTTGGATGACCCCTACCTGAGTCTCCAGCTCACTGGGAGAGCCAACCAGCAGGTAGACACAAACACACACACACACACACACACACACCAGTAGTGTGGAGTCAACATTGGGATTTGAAAATAAGGGACATTTTCCGGCGCCCCGCCCCAGGCTGTCCCACCACCCCTACCACTGTCACCCCTTACATTTAGACAAGGGTACACACAGTGAATCCTAAAATCACCACTTGGCAACCACTTGCAACAAGGATTGAGTTAACAAGTTCCTACATTAAGTAAGTGACTACAATTAATGGGTTATTAAATGGTTTATGTCCTTGTAAACCTTTTATACGAAAAGGTTAATAATATGGGAGATTCACGGGAAGATATTTAAATTGGAGGATAGCAGAAGAGAAGGGTAAAATACGGGAGAATCTTGGGGAAAAGCGGGAGGGTTGACGGGTATCACACACACACACACATTGTCCCAGTCTCACATAGCAGTGCGTTGTGTTCCTTCAGTTCGGTATGGAGGGTCTAGGAGAGGGTCTGTCTCTAGGCGACGGGGGTCTGCAGGACAGGAACCAGTACCCTTCCCATCAGAGCTCCCTGGAGCTCCCTGACCTGGGTCACCAGCAGCAGCTCCTTAACTTCCACAACCACAACTGCAGCTCCTCAGACCCCCGACACACCGTCCCCAACATCATCCTCACCGGTGAGACAGACCTGTTTGTGTGTCTATATGTGTGCATCTGTGTTTGTCTGTGTGTCTGTTGGTTTGTTTCTCTCTACATGTGTGTATGCATGTATTCATGTATGTCTGTCTGTCTGTGTGTCTGGCTGTCTGTGTGTTTGCCTGTCCCTGCAAGTTTTATTATCTCATTCTTGGGGTTTGTTCTTGTATGTTCTTCTAATGAAAAACATCAAATGTTGGAATGTGTGAGTCTGCAGACTGATTTCTGAGCCAGACCACTTCTGTGGTCTGGCTCTGGATATTATCCTGATGTTTACCTACTATAGGCCAAAGACAAGTTTCCACTTCATCCACAATTTATCTAGCTATCTGTCTGTCTATCTGTCTCCCCCTCTTCTCCCCCCTTTCCCCCACCAGGAGGCTCTCCCCCAGGCCTGTCCAAGGAGATCACCAGTGCCCTGTCCCATGTCCCGGGGTTCCAGATGGACCCCTTCTCCCTGGATGACCCGCTCCGCATGGACTCTGTGGCTCTGGACATGCTGGAGGGGGAGCTGATGCTGGCGGACCCTGCCGTCGAGGACTCCTTCAGGTCCGACCGCCTCAAGTGACCCCAGCACACACACGCACGTGCACACACACACACACACACACACACACACACACACACACACACACACACACACACACACTGCATCATCACCTCCAATGTGTGCTGGAGGTCAAAAGGGGCTGGGCCAACGACGAGACTGCCAATCAGGAGGAAGCGTCCATCTCTCCTGTGTTGTCAATCAAACCGCCATCGATGGAGGAGGCGGTATCCCGAGGAAGGGGTGGAGTTATGGGTGGAGTTAGTTGAAGCGTGGGCGGGGCCTCCTGGTCGCAGTTCTGGCATTACCTTGTATCTGCATGCTCATGAAGAAACTGCACTTGGAACCATGCAGCCATGCAGGGGATTGTGCATGAGACGTGCTTAATGTGATCCCGCTAGCGACCCTGTGACCCTGCGCTGAAGACGCCATCTTAAAGAGCTGATTCACCCTGCTATCGCTGTATCCTGATTAGCTAAAAACGGAGGTTGGGTTTGACCAGTTCCTCCCCGCCTACTGTGTACAGACACTTTAACGAATGCTAAACAAGCTCCTGATTGCTTCGTAGATTAGCCGTTTGAAGCCACTATAAGGAGTTTTATTTTTACCAACCCGGTGTCGGATAGATTTTAAGCGCTTATATAGCTGACACAAAAACGAGACCGTTGGCGAACAGAGCTGCGGTTTTCAACTATAATGATTCCAAATGACCATGTCTCCCTAATTAAGAAATTAGCATATTGACTGGAACACCACGGCCACGAAAGGCACCAAGATGGGAAATGTAGTCTTTCATTCCAAACTGGCGCTTTTATCGGGAAACTCCTATTATTGGCTTTTAACAGGACCTCGGCGTGTTGTTACTGGACCAGATGTCTGGAGAGAAGAGAGATATGACATCTGGACCCTGGAAGAAGAGAAGGGGATTTGTGTGGATGTGAGAGGATATGAGAGCGGATGAGGAGGATGAAGAGAAGATGTGAGGAGATGAGAATGAGAGGATGTAGAGATGAGAGAATGGAGGGGAAGAGAGAGAGAGGATGAGATGGGTGAAGGTGTGAGAGGATGAGGTCCATAATATTTAAAGTTTCTGGGAACATGTTTGGAATGGCCCACAGTCCTCTGTTTTCTATTGGTCCAAACCCTTGGTCTTTGAGCTTTATTGCCCCCCTCTGGTCAGGTCAGGAACCCACCAAAGTAGATTTAGAAATGGTTATAGGCAGGAAGCCATTTTTGCTAAAATCGTCTATATTTTTAAGTTGCTCAGTGAGTTTTAAATAACTTAAGAAGAAATGTTTTTTATCAAACCTTGCTGGTTCTAAGATATTTTCCCGTTCCATGGAGGATTATAGAATTATATTAAGGAATAAATTAAAAAATGTATATGCAGTTGTTGCTAAAACAATCCGTGTTTTATTCTCAGGCAATGTAAAGTACCGAAGTCAAGTCTCCTTCAACGTAAAAGCCCTTAGCTTAGATCCTACCAAAAATTCCTACAAGCATTCTTTAGCATTCAGTTATTTGTATATTGTCCCCTTTAAACCCCATACACTGTGATTGACAGCTCTTAATCCCGCACTCTAATGTACGCGCGCTGCACTTGTCTTGCCTGAGTTATGGCCATAGCTAAGAAGAAAAGCAAAAAAAAAGTATCTTTATCTAACGCAGGTAGTTTATAATACTATGAAGAAGTTTTATTTTTAATAGAGAGGTGGCCTATATATGTATATAATTTGACAGATGTATGTTGTATAAAAATCTATTTAAAAGAGCAGGAGCTTTTTGATGTTTAAGCCGCTTGCATGGGTTTGTAACGGAGAACCGCAATGTGGAACATGTGTCGTGCATGTTGTGCTGTGGACTGGCTGTGACTGGGAACCATCTGATTTTGACCACGTCTGCATCAGCCTTGTGTGAAATGCCTAACATAGACGCTTCGCTTGGCCTGCTTTAAAATGAATGGAAACCGCTTCCGTTGCACATTTAGTCTTGTTTAATTTTCTGTGTCTCATATCAACAACGGTGGTTATGTGGTTTGTCAAGTATTTCATCATCGCTGAAGAAATGTCACCCAAACCCAGCAGAGCAGAGAGTCATATCACAGGGCTAGCGAGGGTTCTGATTGCAGCTCCTGAACCACAATCCCATTGGTTGGCAGAGCGGGTTGCTGTGATGTCATTCAAGATGGCGCCCAGCTACTATTTACTATTTAGTCATTTAGCATCTGATGCTTTCATCCAAAGCAACTTTTTTTTTTAGACAGGAGTTGGGGCATCTTGCACAGGATGACAGACTGCTGAGATTAGGATTCGAACCCAGAACAGCTTGGGAGTCGCAGCTCAAACACCTTCACACTAGTAGACCAGCTACACAGCTAGAGGCTGAGGATAACCTTTGACCCCTAGGCCACAGTCTGGTTGTGATTTAGGAGACAATCTGACAACAGGCCACCATAGTAATAGTTCTAATTTCACTCGTTGCATTGTTGATTGTTCTTATGAAAGATAACCCCACTGTGTACATTTAATTCTAACTTAGGGAACACACTGAAATGGGATAGAAGCATTCAAGTGACTAACAGACAGGAGTGTGTGAGGAGTTTTTATTGAAGAGCAACCAAACTCTAAAATAAAACCTGCTGGCCAAACACTGGCTATTGCGGCTGCTGTCACAGATTGGTTGAAATTGTTACAGGTGACAACAGTTCCCCTGGAAACCATGGAAAGTAGCTCCACCTGGCACTGATTGTGTTTGTTCTTGAGTTTTGATTTCAGTGTTTATTTACTCTCAGACGAGGTCAGTCCGGGTCAGCGCTGGTCGCTAGCCGGACGTTTCAGAGATTAGAGACGAGATGTTGTGTTAGTGGAAGGAGGTAGCAAGTACCATAAACGCTGATATAGTTTGTAGATGTTAGGGTCAGGGTTAGAGGTCTAATATCGAATAGTTACTGCATACATTACTTCTGCAGTCATGGACGATGACTGTTTTACCAACCACATGCTTTAGTGGCCGAGAAGACTCCACTAAAGCACATTAAACCATAGTTTGAACTGAGTTGGACATCTGAAGTTCTCTAAACTTTAAACTTAATTTTAGCTGCCGCTTTTATCCAAAGCTACTCTGTGAATTTGAGATACATTTCATTGAGGAGCAGGTGGGGGTTTAGGGGGCATCTTGCACAAGGATGCCTACAGGTTAGATTGGACATTGGGGTTCGAACCATGAACCTTTCGGCTGGGAGTCAAACACCCTAACCACTATACTATTTCTCCCCCCCAAGTCAAACACAGGTACTGGACACAGCAAGGTGTGGGTTTTGACTGGTCTTTTTTTCTGATGGAGGTGGTTTTAGAGTCCAACCAGAGTTTTCAGAGCGTGGCGTGCTGACGACACCTTTATCAGGGGTAGGTGACTGAGGTACCACATTAGGACGTCGGTCACCACAGGATGATTTGCTTCCGAAATGTAACCTTAAAGTCCAAGAGTCAACGTTTATCACATCTGATGTCGAATCCGATGGACGAAGGTTGTCATTTTGCGAACCCAGACTTCAGCGAGGTACATTTAACCATATTTCAGAAATGCTATGCGTTCATTTTACCCGGTGGGACTTTTCCCCCTTTTCCTTTCTGATGCAGCAGCTCGTCTGACGAGCGAGGAGCAGTTACTCTTACTAAATGTATTTCGCTTCGTAAAAACCATCGTCCATCGTCTGTCCACCGAGGATGTGGCACCATGTGGGCTCTCCGCCGCCCTGCAATCAGGCCCCCCAGAGCGTCTCTTGCCGTTATGCAATAATCTTTGTACCGCTCAGTAAGCAGACTGCAGTTCTAGACTCTGCCAGTAGGGGCTGCTGTTGACCAGCGATGTAGTGTTGTAATAGGGATCAAATATGGCCATATTTTTATTGTTGTACTATATTAATTGCTATCATATTAATGTTATTGTTCTGTTTTTACCATGTAGTTCTCGCCTCATGTTTAGCGTCAACACAATGAATGAACGTATGCATCTTGCTTTTTTTTGTTTTTGAGTTATAACTTGGACATTGTTATACGTTTTTATTTGAAACCTTTTAATAAGCAGGGAACCCGTGTTTGTTGTAAATAATGTTCTTAAAACCATAGGTGCTTCTTAAACCTAACATGAAAAAAAAAAGATTTTTAAAAGACTGTATATTATTTTGCAAAAATAAATAAATAAAAAAACGACACATCCGAGACTGAGTGCCGTGTCCTTTTTGTTTCCTCTACAGTATCTTTAAAAAAGAAAAAGAAAAGGTTAAAGATAATGTCATTGGGACTAAGTTAACCAGGGATACGCGGTCTCACGGTGGATCTGAACGGAAAAAAACGACGCGTCCGGTTAAACGGAGCGCAACAGCTGCGAGGGGACGCAGGGGGGGAGGCACGCAGGGGGGAGGAGAACCACGCAGGGGGGAGGAGAACCACGCAGCAGCAGCAGCCCTAAAAAAAATGGACCCCCAACAACACCAACACCGAGCCGTGCTTTTCTATTTCCCAACAGTCCTCCTCCTCTGCCGCCGGCACCGCAGCGCCATGACGGCGCTCCTCGACGGTTGCGTTGGACCGTAAAAACTCCGCCGGTTCGGACCGGTTCCTCGGCGCAGCCTCCCCGCCGCTAGGCGCACACACCAGGCGCAGACGCGACCTCCTCCTCCCCCCGCCGCCGCCGCCGCCGCCTCCCCCCCACCACATACACCGCCGCACAAACCGCCACCACCACAGACAGACAGACAGGACAACACAACCCAGGGACGGTTGCGGACCTTGACGCCATGACCCCGCCATGAGACGCGGACGGCGCCGCCGGAGAGACGAGCAGCAGCAGCAGCAGCAGCAGCGGCAGGACGACACGGTGAGACCCGCAGCGGACACACCGACCGCGGCGAGGAGGCGGCGGTGGCGGCGTGGGGCGACGCACCGCCATGGCGGGACGGGTTTAAATAGCCGTCAGCTGTGTGTGTGTGTGTGTGTGGTGTTTTTTTTTTGTATGTGAGGGTGTTGGTGATGGTGTTGGTGTTGATGGTGGTGTTTATTGATGAGCTACAGGATGATGGGACGTTAGCGTTTAAAGACGTGTTTTGTGTCATGCGACGCGGAGCTAGCTAACGGTAACGGCGGCGCAGAGTGTGTGTGTGTGTGTGTGTGTGTGGTACGGTATGTACGTTATGTTATGTCATGGATGCTCGCTTTTGACGTTTTTCTATGGTTTAAAACACGAAGGAAGAAGAAGTCGTTGTTGTTATTCGGACTCGGTTGATATCGGTAAGAAATATCTGTGTGTGTGTGTGTGTGTGTGTGTGTGTGTGTGTGTGTGTGCGCGCGCGATGCTATTCTGAGCGATACGTCGAACTCGTATCGTGACTGGCGTCGTATCGTCCCACGCAGGTTCATTTCCAGTGCTGTGTGGGTGCTGTGGTGGGTGCCATGTTGGTTCTGTATGGGTGCTGTGTGTGTGCTGTGTGGGTGGTGTATGGGTGCTGTGGTGGGTGGTGTATGGGTGCTGTGTGGGTGGTGTATGGGTGCTGTGTGGGTGGTGTATGGGTGCTGTGTGGGTGGTGTATGGGTGCTGTGGTGGGTGGTTGCTGTGTGGGTGGTGTATGGGTGCTGTGGTGGGTGGTGTATGGGTGCTGTGTGGGTGGTGTATGGGTGCTGTATGGGTGCTGTGTGTGTGCTGTGTGGGTGGTGTATGGGTGCTGTGGTGGGTGGTGTATGGGTGCTGTGTGGGTGGTGTATGGGTGCTGTGGTGGGTGGCTGTGTGCACAACAAAGTGCTGCCATTGAGGCTCGGTTCGGTCGGTGGTGTGGACGGCATGCCGATGGTCCTAATGCATGACACCGGGGGTCCCATCTCCGACCGGCCTCTTCTGGGCCATGTGATGATGATGATGATGATGATGATGATGATGATGGCCGCTTGTGGTTCGAGGAGTCACATTTGACTATAATGTAAAAATGCACAGTGTGTGTGCACTGTGCAGCTGGTCGACAGTGGAGCAGGACCTCCAGGTGATGTTGTGATGTTGTGATGGTTGTGATGTTGTGATGGTTGTGATGGTTGTGATGTTGTGATGGTTGTGATGTTGTGATGGTTGTGATGTTGTGATGGTTGTGATGTTGTGATGGTTGTGATGTTGTGATGGTTGTGATGTTGTGATGTTGTGATGGTTGTGATGGTTGTGATGGTTGTGATGGTCGGCTGCACGCTGCGATAACGTTTCCTATTCACTGCTTGCCTCGGTTCCCACCCTCTCCAGTGACGTTGCAGGTGAGACATTGTGCACATGTGACTGCTAGGCCTACTGGGAGGAGGAGGATGGAGGATAACTCATTGCTGATTTCCTTTTATTTATTTATTTATTTTATTTTTTTGTCGTCTTGACAGTTTTACACCGGACAGCCAGTTTGGTCCGGTTTTTGATTTAACCATGCAATGGCCTCAGAAAGGCTCAATATTAAAAACCACTGCATAAGGCTACTGTTTCAAAATTGAAAAATACCTTTGTTAATCAGAGCGCTAAATATTGTTTTCTATAGATGCATACATCTTAAACAGAGGGGGCAAAAATACAACTTGAGACCCCTGGTGGCGCCAGGCCTGGGCCCTCATATTGTCCAGTTGGCCCTCATATTGTCCAGTTGGCCCTCATATTGTCCAGTTGGCCCTCATATTGTCCAGTTGGCCCTCATATTGTCCAGTTGGGCCTGGTTATCAACATAAAGCATCTGAGATGTTGGGTGTGATAAAGTTTCACTCACTCGGACCTTTAACTCTGCGGTGTTAAAGACTTCGTTAAGAGAAGGCCAGCCATTTTTACTGTGGCCACCAAAAGCGTTTTGACAGTCTTCACACGTTGACACAGCAGCAGCAGCAACAACAACAACAACAACAACAACAACAACAGCAGCAGTGTTGCTAGCCTGGCTGTGTTTTTTTTTTTGTCGATACTGGCTAGCTAACTAGCGAGCTAGCTCTAGCGGTGAGCTCCCTGTAGCTTGGCCTTGATTCTGCTCTGATCTCCACCCTGGGCGGTATGCTAGTGCTCCCAGCACATGTTTCCTCCATGAATTATAGAGGTGTGGAGCTGAATTATGCTCATCTCTCTCCAGAGGCCTTTTAGTGGCTTCATCAGAGTCAAGTCTTTCTCACACGTTCAGGCGCGATGGTAAACGGCTCTTCACTGGACGATGTGATTGGATACACCCTTCAAACACAAATATCATTCAGAGTGATCGACTGTCAGCCAATAGTCGTATCGCATATCAAAAGTGTCAAACGCAGCGCTAACATCCAATAATACCACAACTGCGATGCTTCCAGTCAGTTTTTAGGCAGATGGTGTCGTTTGAAACCGTATAGTTCAAGTGCTTTGGTGGGAAGGGAGAGGCGTGGCGAGCTGTTTGATAGTTGGCTACTGTGTATTTGTAATTACAGATGCGCACAGCGTACACTAGATGCGTACGCTGGTGAGTGACAGCTCTAAGATGTCATGATGGCACTTGGTTGATCCCTGATGTGTGTAAAGAAATCTGTCTCTGTCTCTCTCTCGCTCTCTCTCTCGTGTACACGGCTCACTGCACCTGCACTTAGTTTCCGTTTCTTCAGCTAAAACTGACGACTTTGAGGAAGCGCACATGACACTCAGAGAGAGAGAGGGGCTCAGTGGGAGAGAGACACTCGGAAAAAGAGAGAGCAAGATACTATGAAAGAGCGACTCGGAGAGATAGTTTCATTTTTAAACTGCTTTGTCAATGTTTATTTACATTGCCAACGCAGATTGCTATTGAATTGAGAGACACTAAGAGAGCAACAGTGAGAGTCAGACTGTGAGTGTGGTGTCCCAGATAGTGGTCATGCCAGGACGCCTCTTCAGGACGTGCCGCCTCTTCAGGACGTGCCTCCTCTTCAGGACGTGCCGCCTCTTCAAGGACGTGCCGCCTCTTCAGGACGTGCCGCCTCTTCAGGACGTGCCGCCTCTTCAGGACGTGCCGCCTCTTCAGGACGTGCCGCCTCTTCAGGACGTGCCTCCTCTTCAGGACGTGCCGCCTCTTCAGGACGTGCCTCCTCTTCAGGACGTGCCTCCTCTTCAAGGACGTGCCGCCTCTTCAGGACGTGCCGCCTCTTCAGGACGTGCCGCCTCTTCAAGGACGTGCCTCCTCTTCAGGACGTGCCTCCTCTTCAGGACGTGCCGCCTCTTCAGGACGTGCCGCCTCTTCAGGACGTGCCTCCTCTTCAAGGACGTGCCTCCTCTTCAGGACGTGCCGCCTCTTCAAGGACGTGCCTCCTCTTCAAGGACGTGCCGCCTCTTCAAGGACGTGCCTCCTCTTCAAGGACGTGCCGCCTCTTCAAGGACGTGCCTCCTCTTCAGGACGTGCCTCCTCTTCAGGACGTGCCTCCTCTTCAAGGACGTGCCGCCTCTTCAGGACGTGCCTCCTCTTCAGGACGTGCCTCCTCTTCAGGACGTGCCGCCTCTTCAAGGACGTGCCGCCTCTTCAAGGACGTGCCTCCTCTTCAGGACGTGCCTCCTCTTCAAGGACGTGCCGCCTCTTCAGGACGTGCCGCCTCTTCAAGGACGTGCCGCCTCTTCAGGACGTGCCGCCTCTTCAGGACGTGCCTCCTCTTCAGGACGTGCCTCCTCTTCAGGACGTGCCTCCTCTTCAGGATGTGCCGCCTCTTCAGGACGTGCCTCCTCTTCAGGACGTGCCTCCTCTTCAAGGACGTGCCGCCTCTTCAAGGACGTGCCTCCTCTTCAAGGACGTGCCTCCTCTTCAAGGACGTGCCGCCTCTTCAGGGACGTGCCTCCTCTTCAGGACGTGCCGCCTCTTCAGGACGTGCCTCCTCTTCAGGACGTGCCTCCTCTTCAGGACGTGCCGCCTCTTCAGGACGTGCCTCCTCTTCAGGACGTGCCGCCTCTTCAGGACGTGCCTCCTCTTCAGGACGTGCCTCCTCTTCAAGGACGTGCCTCCTCTTCAGGACGTGCCTCCTCTTCAGGACGTGCCTCCTCTTGTCTCCGCCACACTGTACATGGGAGGAATTTTGTTAAATTTGTTACCATGGCAACTCGCCACCCCACACGTCATAGTGACTGTCAACATCCTGCAGGGCTCCTATAGCAACCATATGCCATGGTAATGGTCACCATAGTTACTGTAACTGTCCTGCAACAACCTAGCAACCCTATGTCATGGTAACGGTCATCATAGTGACTATCACCATACTGCAAGGCTCTTCTAGCAACCATATGCCATCGTAATGGTCACCATAGTTACTGTAACCATCCTGCAACAACAGAGCAACCCTATGCCAAGGTTACTAATCCGGCAATGCCTGGATTGTGCCGTGTGCTATAGTGAATGTTGTAATATATATTGTTGCCATAGTCATTAACCAGGTGTTTTATGTGTATTTACAAAAAAATCAGTTCCCTTTTAGTGAAGTAAAGTTAGGCTGCTCTGACCAAAGCCGACTGACTGACAACGGCGTCTATTCAATATACAGAGAAGTACTACAGACCTCCAGATGATTGTTGGGTTACCTGAGTGGTAGACCAACTTACCTTTGCATATCTAACCAGAAAAAATAGACTTACCTTTGCATATCTAACCAGAAAAAATAGACATTTAGGATAAAAGAAGATTTCCTAGATGATGGTTTGTTACATGTAGAGAAGAGCAAATAACGTGATGCCTTTTTAACCAGATCAAACTCAATGTTTATGATAGAACAGGGCCTCCAGATGATGGTCTGTGTTTTCCTCTGTATGGATGAATGTCTCTGGAAGACCCTTGTATAGGCTACATCTTCGTCTGTCTGTCTGTCACCCCCCTCACCTTATCGAATACTCCTGTCGAACTCGCTTGACTTATTCTGAGGATGTTGCATAACAGAATGAAGCCATGTTTCAGACTGGACTTTCAGTCATATTATTGGGTTTTTGCACAAACAATAATTATTCTCCTAATCTATTATTACTCTTAAAGCTCTCTTGCATTTTCTCTTTTTTTCTCTATCTCCCGCTCTCAGAGGTCCTGTTGTAGTGTGTCAGTGTACTGTGGTACTATGTTTGTAGTCTGGTACTATAGCCCCTTTCATACATGCAGCCTGTGTTGGTAATTTTACGGCATGGGGTGATGTGTGAATGGGAGCCAGTATCGAAATGCTGGCAAAGTCACTCCGCCTATTTCTCTGCATAAGATGTAACATTACCGGTAATGTTCCGGCACGACCGTATGTGTGAACAATGCCGTAACATTCACGGCACAAGCACACACATAATGTAGGATGCACTGACCTATGATGCTCTGTTGTCAAACTGTGTGAGCCAATCTTAAAGTTGTCATGGAACGCCAGCTGTGCAGTGTAAACACTGTTCTTATTGTACATCCATGGTAAACGCATGCAGGAGGAAAGGTTGATCTCTCTCCAGAGGCCTTTTAGTGGCTTCATCAGTCTTTCTCACACGTTCAGGCACGATGGTAAACAGCTGTTCACTGGACGATGTGATTGGATACACTTTTTTTCTCATCTTTATCTTAGAATAAATGTTGTATGTATTTATTTATACAACAGCACCCTTCAAACACAAATATCATTCAGTGGTCGACTGTCAACCAATAGTTGTATCGCATATCAAACGTGTCAAACGCAGCGCTAACATCCAATAATACCACAACTACGATGTTCCCAGTCAGTTTTTAGGCAGAACAATGCCGTAACATTAACGGCACAAGCCCGCACATAACGTAGGATGCGCTGACCTATGATGCTCTGTTGTCCAACTGTGTGAGCAATCTTAAAATTCTCAAGGAACGCCGGCTGTGCAGTGTAAACACTGTTCTTATTATCCCCCTTAGCTGTTCTAAAATCACTGTAAACCACGACCTTGCAGGGCTTATTGCGTTACAAAACGGTTACTACATAAACCTGGCAAGGTTTCATAAAATAAACACACATTCAATAATAATTAAATCATTTATTGATAACAAATAATCATTCTTCCGCTAAGCAATGTAGTTCTTCAGCGACATTTATCAGAATGGTTGCCAAGCAACACACAGACGCAGCAACACACAGACGCAGTGCAAGGTGCAGTGATACTGATGTAAAGTGGTCACAGGTGTCAGTTATGTGAGTATTGTGCAACGGTTTCGAACACGGCTCAGACAATTATAATCAAAGACCGGAACTATCCGTTTTATAATGAGAAATAAACCTTGACAGGGTGATGCCCGACTTAAATCACCCTGAAGTGGATATTTTTGCAATATTGACCAGCTCGCTGTACATTATCCTGCTTATTACACGGCAACTTACTAAAGAATCATCATATCATATTTTGTCAATAATTTGATACAAAATATAACAACAAAAAAAGATTTTATTGACTTAAAAATGATTTTATTCCTTCTGCAAAAAAAAATTGTACGTTATATTCTACGGTTAGAAATAGCGTCCATAGCATCGGTAAGTTATTCATAACAGCTGTCTGCTATACAGAAATAATGGACTGCAAAATTGACAAATCAGAATCGAGTTTTCAACCAAGCCGTGTAATAAGGAAATATAAACCACTGTACAATGTAATGCTTTTCTTACGGCAGATCGGGCAGCTTAGTGGATCGGGTAGAATCACAGTGATTCGGGCGCAAAGGTAATGACAGAGGACTATAATGGCATTGCCAGTGCTGTGTGAAAGAGGTCTATCCTGCAGCCCAAACACATCCCTGTTTTATTATGGGATGTTGGCTTTCGGCTTCCATTGAAAAGCCACCATCATTTAAAAACTACTTCCTTTCCATTCTATCATCCATCATCATTACTTTCAATCTCTCCCTTTCTCTCACTTGTCTTTCTCTCTGTCGCCCCACCCTCTTTCCCCTCTTCCTCCTGCTCTTTGCTGATGTTGCAGTCCTTGGTGTGTGTGTGTGTGTGTGTGTGTGTGTGTGTGTGTGTGTGTGTGTGTGTGTGTGTGTGTGTGTGTGTGTGTGTGTGTGTGTGTGTGTGTGTGTGTGTGTGTGTGTGTGTGTGTGTGTGTGTGTGTGGTAGTTAGCTGAGCCTCTCTGTATTCTGAGGAGGTTTAAAATAGCCTGAATGTCCCCGCCGTTCATTCTCAGCCACAGTCTAACCCTCCTGGGCTTCCTTAGCAACCATGCTAACCCTTAGCCACCAGAACCTCAACACCCCGGCCCAGAGCAGACCCGGTAGAGGGCTTTGAAAGTTTGGTGCTGATGTTTGGTTCTAGACAGACGCAAACAACATAAATAAATGGGTCACATTACAAACACACTAGCGTCGTTATCCTCACTGCTACACACAAACAAGAACTGCCATGATATGCAAAACCGATGCAAAGCCGCATGATGGATGCATGTTAGAATTTTCTGGTCAGAAAATATTCCAATATAGCTCTAATATATAATATATCTAATATAGCTCTCTAATGTAATAGGCTACCTACACTTCACATTCTCTAACCTGATACCTACCATAACAAGATAAGACTAACCTAAAATCTAAACTTAACCATCTTTAACCTATACCTCAAGTCACCATTGTATCACCTCCATACTTCACCTCCACATCACGAGTGGTAACCAGTGTTTAACAGGATGTTTGTGGTTTAGCTGTTGTGACCCGCCATCCCTGAGAGAAATTGACAGTTTAATAAAGGAAGTCTAATTCTGCATAGCATGTCTTCGAAAGGTTGTGTGCAGCAGATGCATCAACGTAATATGTAAAAGGTTGAAACTTGCAGATTTGCTAGCTCCATGTAATCCAATCTTCATACCACATCAGAGTATCCATCTCCTGGCCCTAATTATGGGATGGAACAAGGTTTTGTAATGTTACACTTGAAGACCCAAACACAACATGCGTATTCTTGCCAAGTTTGAGACTTGTTTACCCACATAGCCAAAGATCCACGTGCACTTGTATGTCGGTGTGCACGCCAGCAAACACACTAAAAAGACCCTTTCATTGAAGTGACGCTGCCTTGCTCAATCCACAGAGCTACGCGGGGAATAGAACCCCAACACTGGCGTTGTTGGTCACTGCACACACTGATACACAAATGATGTCACTACTTTAGGTTGACTCAATTGTGTGTGTGTGTGTGTGTGTGTGTGTGTGTGTGTGTGTGTGTGTGTGTGTGTGTGTGTGTGTGTGTGTGTGTGTGTGTGTGTGTGTGTGTGTGTGTGTGTGTGTGTGTTTGTCTGTGTCTGTCTGTCTGTCTGTCGTGGTCACATGTTCAGGGGGACAAAGTGCTGTTGTATCCAGGACAGACCTTATGTTTGGGGGGGTCAGAAGAACGGGGGGTTGCTAACACGCAACGCTGTGTCATATGCAATTGTCTCTCTCGTTCTCTCTTACTCCCTCAATGTATCTGTCACTCTCTCTTGTCAGACTTTATACCTTGTAACACTGTATTTCCTGTGGCCTGTATTTTCATTCCTGCTACAATTTGCTGAAGATTTGTTTCCCCCCCGAATTACATAATTGATTATATAACTCCATTACATCTTCTGAGTCATACTTATCCCATCCCACCCCCCCCCCCCAAGTTGTATTTTTTCTTATACATGCATATTAACTGTAACCATGTTACTAGGGGGATGAAGTGTGTGTTGTGTTTTGTCAGTGTCCGATTTGATGTAAAAGAGATGTAAAAGAGTTTTTCACTGAAGAAATCTTGTGCATGGGGTTTTCCAGGGTGTGTGTGTGTGTGTGTCCATTCCTCTGGCATAATGTTGGCCCATATGTCTACATATTATTTGTACACTAGGTTGCATAGTCTTGGCATGTTTGTTCCTGGTTTTCATGCATTGGTCAATCACAAAAAAGGGAAGTCATTTGTGATGAGCTGTTTCCAAGGCAGACTGACGTCGCCTCGGGTCAGCAGGTACAGTTATGTTTAAACAACCTTTAAGTGTCAAACTCATGTTTTACAGTTGTCTCATGGATGCTGATGGATTAGGAGGTGGGGTTTACACCTGTCAATCACCCCACCAGCACTGGCCCTTCTGTTTAGCGCAGTGGAATGTTTTTAGGTCTTCTTAAATTTGATTGTTTTTTAAGCCAATCAACATCAGTGCACCACACTAAGTGATTAGTATAGTTCACTCGTGACTGTGAGTCACTAGGCGGTCTGTAGCATATCAGGCGAACCCTGTGGGGTCCCGACACACAGGTTGGGAAACGCTGTGGAACCTGAAACGTGATATGTTCCTAGACATCATTGTCATATCAAACCACATCCCAGGGCCACTAGACTCGGCTTTGACTAGGACTGGGCGATATGGCCAAAATCTTCTATCCCGTTATAGGTCATTTATTATCTCGAACAATATAGCATGTTTTCTGGTAATTTTATAAATAATAGTCTATATAAAGTAACCACATGGTAAAGCCTATTTTTGTATACTACTGTGTGAATTAAATACTTATGGCATACACTTATGCCATATCACAATATTAATATCCAAAATGTAAGAGGATATGTAGGCTCATATCACAATATTCATATAATATTGATATATTGCCCAGCCCTAGCCATGACTCGTAAAACCAAACACTCCTCACTCATCGCTCTCTTATTGGCAGGAAGTCACCGGTGACCTGGGGAGAGGAATAGGAAGCAGGCTGCCAGGCCACTTCCTGTTTGACAGTGAATCCCCCTAGATTCAGCTTCCTGTTCACTATGACTTTCACTCTTTGTAACGTGCTAACGGGAGTGGATGGCAGTGTCGTGAAATTGTGAAAAAATAAGCATTCTCAGCTCTGAGATGCTGGGGGCGTGTCCGCTGAAGGCGCTAAACCACACCCATTTGCGCACGGGGGGCGTAGCCTCTCTCAACTGTCAAATAATAACTGTCAAACTCGCGATTGAGCGTGATAAGCAGTGACAACTGCACTCTGGTTATTAGGGGCGGGGCAATGCTAAGGGGTAGTGCCTTACATCAATAGAAAAATGGTCGAACTCCACAATTCAACATTAAGGGCCCTATTTTGCCGGTCTGAAACGCAAGTATGAACCGCAAAGCGCAAGTGGCTTTGTGGGCGGATCTTGGGCGCTGTTGCTATTATACCGGCGGGATAAATGACGCTCGCGCCCAGCGCAGATCTAAAATGGGTTGGTCTGAAGCAGCTACATTAGTCATAGGTGTGGTTTGGGCGTAACGTGCAATAAACCAATCAGAGCGTCGGCTCACATTCCCTTTAAATGCAGGCGCGCTTGTTCCATGGCGAGCACATCGCGCATCGCCACTACTGGACCCAGACGTGTCCAATCCCGCCGTAGCGCGCGCATGGCCATCAGAGGGGAAAATAATTAGTTCTTCTGTTTAAATCTTTTCAGCTTTTCATTTTCCGTTGACAAAATGTAAATGAAGAAATGTCACAAAGACATACTTTCCGATGTTTTGGCCTCACTCTCACTGAATCACGAGGTTATGAATGCATGGTGATATACAGTATTTGCAATGTAGACCGAGATTACTTTGCTTATAGACAGCGCTTGAAGTGGAAAAAAATAAGTGCCAGTACTGCGTACGACGGGGGGGGGGGGGCGATTGTCGACCGGGGGGGGCCGATCATAACCCACCCCGGACGCAAGAAAAAGTGCCGGTGCGTACCGGCCCACTTCAAGCACTGCTTATAGATGAGCTCTTCTGTCAAATAAGCTGAAGCGCATTTTCAGTCTGCCGAATATCTTTCAGTTACACGGCTTCGTGTTTCTGTGTTTCCGATTATAAAACATTTCACGCGCTGTTGATGGCATAATAAAAGGTGTCATATGTGTCTTGCGACTATTGGTCAAACAGGTTAATTTGATCCGTCATTACTATTAGCCTGAATATTTTTGGGTAACTGTGTACGCTAGATTTACGCCTATTTGTTCACATATGTAAAATGGGAACTGCTTCCTTGTAGATGAGAGAAGCAAAGTGTATGCACGTTGTACACTACACTATGGCCATCGGGGCGGCTGGCCGTCGGGAGGTTCGGGAGATTTCCCCAACGGCCGGACGATTTCAGGCCGAGCCGGCCGGCCGTAATTATTTTTTTATTTTATTTTATATTTTTTTATTTGGTGTACTATTATTTTTGAGCCGGCCCCCCCGTCAACAATCACGCATTCCCCCCCCCCCCCCCCCCCCCCGTCAACAATCACGCATTCCCCCCCCCCCCCCCCCCCGTCAACAATTGCGCACGGTCACGGTCTTTAATGACCTGTCTCTGTATTCACTGTCTATTTACTACCCCTACCTGCTCCTTCATGACCTGTCTCTGTACTGTCTAGCCCCTACCTGCTCCTTCATGACCTGTCTCTGTACTGTCTAGCCCCCTACCTGCTCCTTCATGACCTGTCTCTGTACTGTCTAGCCCCTACCTGCTCCTTCATGACCTGTCTCTGTACTGTCTAACCCCTACCTGCTCCTTAATGACCTGTCTCTGTACTGTCTAACCCCTACCTGCTCCTTCATGACCTGTCTCTGTACTGTCTAACCCCTACCTGCTCCTTCATGACCTGTCTCTGTACTGTCTAACCCCTACCTGCTCCTTCATGACCTGTCTCTGTACTGTCTAACCCCTACCTGCTCCTTAATGACCTGTCAATGTACTGTCTAACCCCTACCTGCTCCTTCATGACCTGTCTCTGTACTGTATAACCCCTACCTGCTCCTTCATGACCTGTCTCTGTATTCACTATCTATTTACCCCTACCTGCTCCTTCATGACCTGTCTCTGTATTCACTGTCTAACCCCTACCCCTATTTTCCAATAATTTTGAGTCTCAGGGACTAAAGCGGACAACAATTGTTGCCATTGGTCCAGTACTGAGCTAGAGGGCTTCAGCCGCCAGCCGCGAAACGGGCAGCAATGTAAAGCTATAGGGCAATAGCGGCACCCCATCAGTGTACTCCTCTAAAAGTACTTGTTTTGCCACTGACAGGCTCAGATTGTTATTATATCTGATAACATTATGGAAAGGATCCCTACAGAGAAATAAAACATTTGTCTTTACCTTTTGCTTGATCTGGTCTGTTTGTTATTGTGTCTAACTAAGTCTCGCCAAGAAGAAGTCTGAACTCTGAACGCCTGTCAGTGGCAAAACAAGCACTTTTAGAGGACGTACATAATAAAATAACTCAGGGCTTAAGTGTTTTGTAGTAAGAAATGTCTGTGAATAATTTTCATCTCTATCATGGTATGAAAGGCCCATAAAAGGTTCACAAGTACTGGTCCTGCTAATTCTCCTGTCAGCCATCTTTTTTTAGAAGAAGCTGAGTCACCTGTCAGAGGGTCCAGGTCAAAGTTCAGGCCTAGTTGGCGGGATTTAATGCTAGTACAAGATATATATATATATATATATATATATATGTATGCGTGTGCGTGTGTCTCTATATGTGTGTGTTTGTGCAACAAGTCAGGTGGCCTTGTCTCGCTCTCTGTTTCTTGAACATTTGTCATAAAGAGGAACAGAGAGAGAGAGAGAGAGAGAGAGAGAGAGAGAGAGAGAGAGAGAGAGAGAGAGAGAGAGAGAGAGAGAGAGAGAGAGAGAGAGAGAGAGAGAGAGAGAGAGAGAGAGAGAGAGAGAGAGAGAGAGAGAGAGAGAGCTGATGTGAGCGGTAAAGAGAGCAAGTGCACTGCAACAATGAAGTGCTTCTACAAGTTTGGTGTCGCATCCTATTTTTATACACAAGCACCCAGACACACACACGTGCACTTTGGCACACTTACACACACATGCACGTCAGACACCGACATGCAACTATCTCTCTTCCTGTGTGTGTGTGTGTGTGTGTGTGTGTGTCTCTCCTCACTCACACACACACACATCAAGGGCCGGGTTTGGTGGGTTGGCCTCTCTGTCTCGCTATTGGTGCGTTAGCCAGGGTTTGGGGCTTCGATTGGTTGTCTCCAACTCTCCAAGTTTTGATTAATGCACTGTCCTCGGTAGAAAGCTGTGTCAAGTCGCCTGAGTCACTGTTTCCTAATCCCAGTAGCATAATTTGTGAGCCAGCAACGCTAATCGCTAGGTTGATATGTTTGGCTAACAAGCTAACCAGTCGGCATCTCATCTTTCCCTTTCTCCTGTGTGTCTGTTTCTCTTTCAAGATTCAAGATTCAAAGGGCTTTATTGGCAAAAACGTACATTTACATTGCCAAAACACAAAAACGATATAAAAGGATAAGATGCCTTTTCTTCTGATAAAAAATTGCATCTTATTTTTTATCCTTTTGTATCATTTTTGTGCTTTGGCAATTTAAATTCAAGTTTATATTAGATGCCTCTCACTATCTCGAACGTTACCTCTCTTTCCGTTTTTTTTGTTTGTTGCATTTTGGTTTGATGACTAAATATTTATTGTGCATCCTGAATTGACCACAATTCTATTATATTAATTTTTATATTGTCTCTTTTTGCCTGTGTATTTGTGTATTTTACTTTGATAAACTTGTGTTGTACAATCTTATAATAATCAGAAGATTTTTTGATATGTTCACAAGAGAATAGTTGTTTTTTAATATATTACATTTGCTCTTTTCCCTCCCTCGCCCTCCCTCGCTATCTCACCCCCCCCCCCCCCCCCCCCCCCTGTAGTGGTGGTGAGGGAGGAGATATGACGGAGGAGAAATGTCCCCAGTTGGTCGACTACTTCGTCGTGGCGGGTCTCGACCCTGCAGGCTCCTGGAAGCTCCTGGATGAGGAGAGCCGCGCCGCTGCCTCGTCTTCCTCCTCCTCCTCCTCCTCAGTGGGGGGGCGGGCGGTGGAGCCGGTGACGGACCTGGCTGTGATCGCGCGGGGGCTGGGCGAGGAGGTGCCAGAGGGGTTCACCTGCATCGAGCGGACCCCCGGGGGCCACCCGGCCGAGCTAAGCTCCGGACTCATCAACAACCCCCACCTATACCTTTGCTACCGCCGGGGCCATGCCAAACCCCCCATACTGGACCTGGGGTCAGAACACACACACACACACACACACACACACACACACACACACACACACACACACACACACACACACACACACACACACACACACACCTGTACCTGTGTTACCGCCAGGGCCGGGCCAAAACCCCCATACCTCTAAATGGATTCAGATCTCCATATATTAGCTGCACATACTGTATTTTCCTCTCAGCTGAATCTAGGTCTCTCTGCTGCTAAATGAAGTGTTACATAATTGAGAAGCTTATGTTGTGTATGAGTCTCAACATGCTACAGCCAGGAGCTCGCTGCTATATTATAGTAGCTCTATGTTATAATCAAGTACATTAATCACTTCATTAATCAGTCAGATTCATTCAGTTGCTCGAGTGATTAGGATGTGATACAGGATGTGATAAGTGACAAGTGTAAAAAAAAAAAAGGTGTGGTTGACAGGTGCTGGTAGAGTGATTGACCCCAAAGTGTAACCCCGCCTCCCCACTGTACTGTATGATTAATGCTGCGTTCGTTTATGGTCGGAGGTGGGAAGTCGGAACTGGGAAACGCGTCATCTCTGACCTTTGTGCTTTCGAGCTACAAAGTGGGAAATCCATGGACGCTAAACTTTGTGCTGCGCTCTCTGCATACGAGCATCATACACGTATTTGCGAATATGTTGTCCATTTGGACATTAACGTTTAATTGTGGGTTTAACCAACTACTGTACTGATTGGCCTGAATGCATACTAAGTTGTAAATCAAAAATGTGTCAAAAATGTGTTTATAAATTCATACAATGGATTTTAAACATTAAAATTTCTATTTTTTCCCACTGCTTACGATGTGGGTGGCGTGGCCATGTTGAAATGACGTCAAATGACGTTGAGGCTTGAACTGGGGGTTGAGAAATCGTACCCGAGTTTGCGACTAGGAGCTCCGAGTTGACGTGCCGTTTTAATAGATTTTTCCTAGTAGGAAGTCGGAATTTCCGACTTCCTAGTTATAATCGAACGCAGCATAAAGGTGGGGCTATAAGAGTGATTGATAGGAGCCATAACAGTGATGGATGGTTATAAACAGGGGTGCACATAACTGGTACGCAAGTACGCATGCGCGCCCATAATCAGCGATGCGTAACGTCACTTGTGCCACTACAGCGCTTTTGCGTAACTCACCATCAGGTCATCAAAATAAAACTACACGTGTATCTTGTACTACTTCTGCGTTTCCCCACCTGCAAAAAAAAGGCAAACGGAGCCGCAGCGCTGTGTGCTCTGTGCACCGCGCGCACACTGGAGAACTGCGCAAAATCAGCTGATCGCAACGTCCGTTACTGTGAGACATCCGTTACTCATCCGTTACTGTGAGACATCCGTTACTCATCCGTTACTGTGAGACATCCGTTACTCGCTCCGTGGCTCCAACAACTCCACCCGCGGTGGAATCGCCTTTATCATTATCGAAACGACGCTACGTGTGGAGTGCGTACCGAACACCATCTCCTGGTACTCAAATGAGTAACTCACTAAAAAAGTTATGTGCAGCCCTGGTTATAAACCCTGTGCTCTAATATTGATTGACAGGTGTAACCCTGCAGGGTGCTGTACGAGGAGGAGGAAGTGCTAGTAGAGTGGTGGACAGGTATAAACCCTGCCTCTTCACGGTTCTGTACTAGGGGAAGCAGGTGCTGGTAGAGTGATTGACAGGTACAAACCCTGCCTCTTCACGGTTCTGTACTAGGGGAAGCAGGTGCTGGTAGAGTGATTGACAGGTACAAACCCTGCCTCCACAGGGCTGGTAGAGTGATTGACGGTTGTAACCCCCGCCCCCCCAGGGTCCTCTACGAGGGGAAGGAGGTGCCGAAGCAGGGCTGGTACGTAGTGGATACCACCCCCTACAGCCGCTCCGCCAGTCTGAGCAGCGGGGGGGGTCCGGCGGCCCACCGGGTCTTTCTGATGTATCGGCGGGCCCTGGACTCCCAGGGGCTCCACACCCTGGGGGTCACTGACATCTCCCTGCTGCTGCCCAGCCGGGGGGAGACCGCCCCCCACACCTTCTGCCGGGTGGACAAGAACCTCAACACAGGCATGGTGAGACACACACACACACACACACACACACACGCACACGCACACGCACATGCACACACACACATAAAGATTTACATTTAAATACTTGCATATACATGTGTAAACACACAGTCACTATCTGTCGAGTCTGTCTCTATATCTCTGTTATGTCTCCATTACATTCTCTCTCCATCTTATTTTACTTGCATTTCTTTGCAATTATCTTTGTATTATCTTATTATCTCTTTCTCATTTCAAAAATGTTGTCCCTCCAACTCATTTTCTCTACCAACTCTCTTTCTCCTTTCATCCTTCACACGTCCGGTAAAATCATATTCAATGTCATACGTGTACATGTGGTGAAGCAGAGTAGATACCGTCAGATTATACGTAGCATAGCACAACTTTTACCTAGCGTGCGTTACCATGGAGGTACCACAGAGATGTATAGCATAGCCAACTCCTCAAAAATCCCCACTCCCAATAATGTTTCCCCATTAGCAACACTTCATATCACCGTAGCGTAGAGTGTGTTTGTGGGCTACAGAGTGTGTTTGTGATGTTTTCAACCCACAGTTTGGACCCGCGATGTACCTGTGCTACAAGAGAGCCATAGCTAAAGCTAACGCGCTGGTGTATGAAGCAGGTGAGTGCAGTCATCCCATAATATTAACGTTAATATTCAGAAGTATTCATCAACACAGCCAAGCAAAGAGCAGCTGAGTCTGTGTTAGTGTCTATATCAGGTGTGTGTGTGTGTGTGTGTGTTGTGTGTGTGTGTGTGTGTATTTATATTAGTGGTGGGCATAGATTAATTTCTTTAATCTAGATTAATCTAACTGTAATCTTGGAATTAATCTAGATTAATCTAGATTAAAATGGCTCATTTGAATTCTGTCGAAGGCATTCATAATATGCGTGTGCTACCTAAATAATGACTAAAAATAAGTCTGCGCAATTGTTGAGGGGGGGGGGGGGGGGGGGGGGCGCGATTGTTGACCGGAGGGGGAGAGGTGCGCGATTGTTGACCGGGGGGGGGGGGGCAGTAATGACACCGCGAATACGGACGTTTATCATCTTTTTTTAAATATATATTTTTTAAGAGGCCCCTGATTGGCCGAGGCCCCGGGCTGAAGCCCAGGTAAGCCCGTGCATTAAGGCGCCACTGCCCAGACCTACGACCGACGGGGGGGGGGGCAGAGGACGCAGCCGTTCCGCAGCGCAGCGGCGCTTACCTTCCTTGGTGGAAATCCGGTATAGACCCAGCTCCCAGCTCCCAACTTTGAGAATAGATTAACGGCGATAATTTTTTTATCGCGCGATAAGAGTCTCGCGTTATCACAGTGCGTTAACGCCGATAACAGCCCACCACTAATTTATATATATATGTGTATCTGCATGTCTAAATGTATGTTTAGTTATGTACCGGTGTATATATGTCTGTCTCTTCAGCAGTTTAGTTTAGGGCTGGACACGAATATTCAACTACCGGTATGCGGATATTCGTTAATTGGGTAGGTATTCGGGTTTCAATTTTGGGATTCGGATATTCGTTGTTGTTGTTTTTCGCGCCAGTTGCGCTGGTGTGATGAATGTGTGTGATGCGCTCGGTTGGATGGCATTTAATAAATAGACAGACACAATTGGAATGAGAATATTAGAATATATAGCCTACCATTAGGCCTATATTAATTAATTTCCTAAAATGCAGGTAGGGCTGGCCCCAAATATTGGGTTTTAATAATGAATGTATTTAGCAGCTATTTCAATTTTTAAACAAAGGCAAAAATACCAAAAGCTCTACGTACTAATAATAACAAGTTGGTAATTTAATAAACATGAATAGAACAGGTAGCGATCTTTTTTCCTTTTGTGGCGATCCGTCCTCAACAATGTGATTTATCTTCGGGTGAATAGTGCTCATCCTGCCGTGCAATTTCATCAAAACTCTCAAAAGTCTTTTGGCTACATTGAAACTCTGCCGTAACAGAGTCGACCTGGGTCACTGGCTCATGGTGCGACCTAGATCCAATCTGGGAGCGTCCACACCTGACAGTTTAAGAGTCCCGGCGAGATCGGACTGCAAAAGTCACCTTTAAACAACAAGTGAAAGCGAGCCCTACGATGCACCATTTAAGCAACAAGATATAATACACATGATGACAACCAATATATATAGTCATCGTTACCTTACCCTGCAGCGCTATGCCGTACATCTCAGCCGTGAACGGGGAAATGTCTGGCTGAGTCCTACCCGAGTCATGCTCTGCTGACCCTAAACCCAGCCCTAATATAGTTATATATATTCTCCTAGGTTTGATCAGCCGGTGCCTGAGGAATCTGGTACCGGATCTGGAGTCGATTCCATTATATTTATATATAGTTATATATTTATATATGAATGTTTGTATATATTTATTTGTATATATTCTCATAGGTTTGATCAGCCGGTACCCAGAGGAAGACCTGGAGTCGTTTCCTCTGCCAGAGTCTGTTCCTGTGTTTTGTCTGCCGATGGGCGGGACCATCGAGAGCTGGCCAATTAACACCAAGTACCAACTTCCTGTGTTCTCCACCTTTGTTCTGACATCAGCGTCTGGGGACAAGGTGATCTAAACACACACACGCACACACACACACACACAACCATTTGTCACTTATCCCTCGCTACCTTGAATTTTTCGCTATGTATTCTATGTTGTGTCTGTCATGTGATTTGGTATGCTACTGGAAAACTTTCCCCAAAACTTTTCCCAATTTCCTTTGCTTTCGGCTCTCTTTTTCTTTCTCTCTCTGTCTGTCTGTGTCTCCAGGTGTACGGGGCAGCCATCCAGTTCTATGAGG
>JAOPHQ010001766.1:57500-123263 GCA_030340625.1 Merluccius polli | reverse complement strand
GAATTATGAGTCATAGTTGTCATGTAATAAATCCTGTCTGGGAGATATGGAATATGGTATAGGAATTATTGTGATTCAATTCAAACAAGCACGGCCATCTTAGGGGCTGGGCATGTTTCTCTGGTAATTCATAAATAAATGGTATATAAAAAATAACACATGGTAAAGCTTATTTTTCATGTCGTTTTACTGTCAGGCAGCCTTTAAAACCAGGAAAAGAACAACACTTATGCCATATCATGATATTACGATATCCAAAATCTAAGATATGTAGTCTCATATCACGATTATTGATATATCATATATACTGCCCAGCCCCTAGGCCATCTATCCTGGGGTTGCCAGATTAGAATAAGAGCTTGATTCGCGGTTCCTCACTGGGTTGTGCTCTGTTAGGTTATTGTGTGCTACCTGAGGAGCTATGTTGTGAAGGGGGCAGTAGGAGGCGATGGTGAGTCTGTGCTGAGGGTCTGGGCTGGATGCCCATTCCCTCTCTCTCCTCCACAGTCAAAGGCAGACTGCGTCCACATAGTCCCCAGTACGTCTACGAAGGGTGCCTGGATGTGGAGGAAGAAGGGGTGTGTGTGTGTGTGAGAGAAGAGAGGGAGAGTATCAACCCATATTTAATCAGTATATCATATAAATAGACTAATATAGACAACAATTCACTATGTTGCCCACACACACACACACACCTGGAGTGTGACTGCTCTTATCAGGTGCGGGTCCGTGTTGCACAACGCCCCTACTGGCACAGCCGGCACTGCGGGCGGAAATGGGAGCGCGAGGGGGAGGACATCCTGGGAGTGGAGGTGACGGAGAAGGCGCGCAGGTCCTCCACGCCTGCCCCTTTCCCTCAACGCGGGCTGTCTGTGCCAGCCCAGCCCAGCTCCCTCCGCCCCTGGTTCCAAGGTAGAAGACCAAACTACATGTAACTCAACCCCCCCACAGGACTCCATCATCAGTCTGCTGGGACAACACGGCCATCCCTCCTTTCTCCACCCACAAACAGCAATAAGGAAATAAGAACACTTGTATGTTAGATTTTTATTTTGCGGTCAGCTGTGAAACATGGAAATCCCAAAGTTTTTTCTAATGACACGTGAAGCGTAAGAATGGCTGTTGTTACCTGATGTGGCAGTAGGCCAGGGACCCAGCCCTGCCTCCAGCAGCAGTCTGCTCTCTGGACTGAACTGCATGTTGAGGATCCCTGCCGTAGGCTCCGTATATAATGGAGCAGCAGTGGCGCCTGCTGCAAACACCCTGCAGCCAATGAATGGAACACAGTCCACCGGGACCATGGGTGCCCGTCCTGGCAGAGAGCCGAGGTAGCAGATTGGAGATATAAATGGGGACCAGAGTACACGTGGAGCACGGACAGATTTCTAAGCAGGCACAGAGAAGGCTGAAACAGAAAGGCTGAAAAGGTACATGTAAATGTCGTGCACAACTATCAAAGCCAAGGGTTCTCTGGATCTTGGGGTTAGGGTAAGGCAAGGGTTTTCTGGGTTAGGGTTAGTGTAAGGGTTCTCTCAGTTAGGGATGACCAGAGAGACTGTGTGGGTGTGAAGGGGGGCGTGGCTTGGCGTCGGCTACGAACAAAGGGGGCGGGGCGGCTCGATCGTGGGAATCCGACGCAGCTGTGAGGGGTTAGAGTAATGAATGATGAGAGATATATGTATTCATGGTTGTTCTGCTCGGCCCTACAGTGAGGGCCGGGTCCCAGTGCTCTGGGATCGCAAAGTGAGCGAGAGTGTGGATTTCTGTAGTATTATTGTGGTGTATTATAAGCGTATGTATTGCTTTCCCTGTGTTGCCTGATCAGGCGTAGCGCTTGGACAAGCGGTGACTCCCACTCCCGCCTCCATAATTTTCCACCAAACGTCCCGTTCAGGTGGCCACTGTAGCAATGTCTCTGCTACTTCGGGTTCAGGGGAATAAGCGAAGCCGTATTTAACGGCAGCTTTATTAACGTTCGTGCCGCAACCACACTGTCACTCTGGCCGCTCACAAACAATAATCCACACAGGAAAGCAGAACAAACATGAGTACCTCACTCATTACTCTAACCCCTCACAGCTGCAATCGATTTGTTAGCAGCTGACGGCAAGCCACGCCCCCTTCACACCACCACACAGTGAGATCATGATGATGCTCTTTTTTCAAAACATTTTCTAAAGCTTATTTTTACCTATGGAGCACATTTGGCATATGCATGTTTGTTGACAGACACCCATGCACACATTGTAAGCACATGTTTGCAGAAAGGCAGACGCTTAAAGGACAATTCCGGCGCAAAATGAGACCATATGATCATAACACATGTCCACAAAGTTCGACTGTTCTCTGGGATCAGTTTTCATTCTAGTCGAATGTAACCAAAGTTCTCGAAAATGGCTAATTAGCTTATAACGCTAGCTGTGGGGGCAGACATTCATGTAAAATTAAATCGCAATTCTATACCACTAACAAGGCTCAAAATCGCACCACACTTCCACGGTAGCATAATGAGGGGTCCCTACATGTAAAACAAAGCATTGAGAACTTTGTAAGTGTACAGACAGTTTATTAAAAAGAAAATTTAGAAAGCCAGTGCCTTCACGAAAACAAGCGGGCGCCATCTTTGGAAAACAGTCACGACCAGTCGAGTAACGAACGCAGCCGGGAAAAGCACAAACACAAACCATTCTTCTCTTCTCTATGCACACGCACTGTTCGCACTTCGCACACCTTCTACTAGATTGCACACCTTCTGATTCATTGACATCTCATGTGTACACCTCTTCCGGCTCATTACGTTGCACAGCGTTCGTCGCTCGACTGGTCGTGACTGTTTTCCAAAGATGGCGCCCGCTTGTTTTCCGTGAAGGCACTGGCTTTCTAAACTTGTGGTGCGATTTTGAGCCTTGTTAGTGTTATAGAATTGCGATTTATTTTACATGAATATCTGCCCCCACAGCTAGCGTTATAAGCTAATTAGCGGTTTTCGAGAACTTTGGTTACATTCGACTAACTGATCCCAGAGAACGGTCCAGCAAAAAAAAAAAAAAAAAAGAAAAGTTTTTTATGCCAATTGCCTTAGCCCCAGATGTTCCCACATTACTCCTTATTAGGGATGGGCATAATTAATCGATGATCGATCATTGATCGTTAAGAAATGTGTCGATCAATTTATATTGTTATCGATCAAAAGGACGTTGTGTTGCATACTGTGAGTCTTGAAGAGGTGCGGTGATCGCGGCTTTAGTTCCCCGTGTCTGATCGCTGTAATTCGGAGCGTGAATATCGGTTGAATATCTAATATCTTTCTAACTTTAAAAAACACTTTAGTATTTTTTAAGACGATAGTCGCACATCCCTCGTAACTACGCCGTGAAGGTGAACCCTCCCGGACTCCGCTATTAACATAAACCGCTCCGCCGAAGGAGCCGCACATCCACACGCACCGGACACCAAAATACCAACACGTGTTTTCCATTTGCTTGCTGTTAAATAAAGTTGTGTGCAGTTATACGGTTAAATACGATTATTGATTAATGACCGATCGCGTACTGCGGTCAAGACAGCCGTCTCTCGGTTTCGCGTGGTCAAGCCAGCCGCTCCTACATTTTAAATACTTCCATAACTGACATTTTAACAAAACGTTCAGCCTCATATATGTTTTCTGACTAAGGTATTGCTTTTAGATAGTTCATGCAATTGTTTCTAAATGTGTGGCTCATCTTTTTGTCGCGAGCCTTTTCCGAGCACCGCTGCATATTGTATGGGCATATGTCGGCCTTTTCCCCTTTTTTTCAAAACAGTTATACAGTTTATTGCCCACTTTTACTGCCTTGTTTGATTATTGTTGGCCGATAAGTAGGCTACTTATTGTAATTGGAATACAGACTTAGTCTTGTTGAATCTCCAAACCTTTAAGAGCGCATATTGTTCGGCTTTTTACGAGCGCCGCATAGGCCTATAACCAGGGACGGGGCTGCCATAGGGAGGTTCGGCCGGACGATTTCAGGCCGATTATTTTGTGTATTATTATTTTTGGGCCGGTCCAGATTATTGGGCCAGTCCAGGACTGTCATAATACGGTCGTAGGGTCCGCGGTGCGCTACAAACGCTACAAACTGAAGCCTGACGTTCACTGCTGTGAGTGATGTCACGCGCCCAAGCTGAGATGGTATATATTTCCACATCTTAACAGTCAAGTATAAATATAGTACAACAAACAATATGTGCTGACAAAATGTATTTTGCGGTTCGCCTTTAGTGATAGCCTACATTTAGAAAAAAAAAACAAAAAAAAAACAAAAACCGAATATCCGAATCCCAAAATTGAAAACCGAATACCTACCCAACGAACGAATATCCGAATAGTCGAATATTCGGGTCCAGCCCTAGTTATGATATGGTCTCATTTTGCGCCGGAATTGTCCTTTAAGTGGATGTCGCCAGAGTAATAGCAGTGTAATTGAATTAAATATAATGAATACTCAAGAGTGTGTTTACCTGGCTCTGCACCTCCAAACGCTTCGTGATGTGTTTGTCACTGCTGCCTTTCTCTGGAGAGGTCCCTTCCGCTTCTGTGCCTGACAATAGAAGCCCGTCCTTGGGGTAAAAAGTGAAGGGCACTTGGGGGTACACTGGAGATGACAGCAGAAACTGCAGCGCATCGTGGAGGTCTGCCGGGCCTGGCCTCCAAGACTCACAGGAACAGGCCCACCGAGGGAGCTAGAGGGAGCGTGGGGAAGCCAGAGAAGTATAAACAGACAAGACATAAATCAAATAATAAAAATAAAAAAAATACATAAATTAATAAATAAATAAAATAATAATAATAATAATTTAAAAAATAAAAAAAATAAAAATAATAATAATATATATATACCTTATATAAAAGAAACACATACAAAAGCATAAATGTACCAAGTGGAAACAAGCTGTGTTAGCATTACATGTGCATGGTAAACACACAACAAACCAGTGAACTAGTGAAGCAGTGGTCCTAAACCACTGACCGGTATGCTGTATACCCCCAGAGAGTCGGCTAGTGGAATGGCTGTCAGAGCCAACTCCCCCCGCTGGCCTCTCTGGTGGTCACCACACAGTGGTCGCCCACCACCTCCATATCTCTGAGTGTCACGCCAGGGCTCGGTGTGTGCACAGGCACCCAGGAGCCCAGGGATGGCCCTGCAAGAGGAGCCTTCAGCACCTGAGGAGACATTATTCAGATTATTCAATCTGAATGATGTCAGGAATTGTTTGAGATCTGATTCATATCTCATGTGACAAAACCAATCCCTAAAGCGGTCAACACATGATGAGCATCCAGAAAGCATCCAGTTTGTTGTAGAAATATAGCTAGCCAGGAACTTTTTACTCATAAAACCAAGGAAACATGCACTTAGGTTTAGAAAGGTGGTTAGTTGGTTTTAGAACGTCAAACAACGCTGTAATCTGATTGGATGCGCTTCGAGAGGTCAGTGTCAACTGGGGTCAAAGTTTAAGTTGTTTGAACTTAGAGCACAGCGTCAGGGTGCATAAGTGGTCCGCTACACCCAGGGTAGTGTCAATGCTAGGCTTCAACGCTCAACTAAATAAGAATACACTGGCAACGCCACCGCTGAAAGCTGATCATTTGTTGACTGTTTCATAGCTTTACTGGTGTGTTGTACATTACCTGGTACTCCTGCCCAGGGCCTGTGTTAGCCAGTATGACTAACCAGTCCCTCCAATGCTCTACATGGTACATCAGCTCTGGTAGGCGGGGCTGCACCAAGAGGGGTTCTAAATTAGGTGTGGTTACGTCGATAAGCCACACCTCCGAATCAGTCTTGCTGTTGGAGTTGATGGTTAATATACGCCTATCTCTGGAAAGGGTCACCTCTACAAACACACTGGGGTGGGGTTGCGCACACACACACACACACACACACACACACACACACTATACACTTTACATACTGTGAAGAGTTTTAAAACTCGAGCTAGTCTATATATACTTTCCCTATGCAACATGCAATTCATTTACTTACTCAGGCTGTTGGTCTTCAAATACAGGCCTATGTCTGGCTGCAGGTGATGTGAGGTCCAAGCGAAACACACGGCTACAACGCAGACCCTCCTGAGTCGTGTAGAACAGGACCACGTCATTGGCCCACTCTGTAACACACGTTACTTATAATAAACATACAATAAACTCAAACAACATGTTGATATCTTAAACTGAAATTGAACAGTTTAAATGTGTTTGAACTGGAAAAAAGACATCTCATGGAGAACTATTTGACATTGGTTTTAATAGTGCACCTTATACCTAAGCTGAAGACATTGTCCTCCAGGGTAAAGATGATGTGTGAGGGATCCTGAGGAGGGGAGGTCGGCGCATCAGCTAGCTTCACCACCACAAACCTGGGCGCAACCAGCAATTACTGCAACCACATCCCACTAAAAGGTGCTGTAGGCAAGATTCAAGAGCTATTATTTGAGTGTCATTAGTTAGAAATAGAATTGCCATCTGTCAGCTATTAGTGAGTGAAATGTGCTGTGAGAATATCTGCTTGGGGTTGACTGCGCCTGCCTCTGTAGGAGACCATTTAGATTTTAGACCGCTCCCGGGTGATTTCTGAACAATCGGGGCATCTCTTCTCTGATTGGTTTTGTTTCAAAAACTTTTCTGCTCTTTTTCACAACTCTCAAATCCTACATACAGCAGCTGTAAGTACAATATCACAGCAAACAATGAACTAGTTAGAACAGTAGAACAGAAGAGTTCAACACATTATGCATTTTCTATATATTTCAAAGAATCCACATCAATGATCCTGGCGTAGTTCTGCCGGATGTCTTCATACTGTTCCCTGTGTTATTACTTGGCCTGCTCTCTGTGAGAACTCTTCAGTGTAGCAGCGAGGTGCTTCTCTGAGGGGGACAGACGCACCCTCTGGACTGCCCACTCCTCTCTCCCCCCCTGCTCCCCTCCCCTCTCCTCCCCCCCAGTGGACCACTGTTCCAGATTCAGCAGCAGTTCAGCCTCAGCTTCATCTGGACAGGAAGGAACAGGTTAACAGGTTAATGGGCCAATTAATGGGAAATTCAATACCACGACTATAGCATTACACAAATGGGCAGTGTTGTAAAAGCCAAACAGATAAAGACTATTATTTATACATGTATTATGTCCCATAGAGATATTTGTAAAGAATATTATGTAGATACAGATGCAATATAATTTGTCTACAATCTACTAGTTTGTGATGTGAATGGGTGTGATGAAGAATAACTTCTTTTAGGATACTTCTTGATAGCAAAGTATTTGATTTAATTAAGGCATGATCATGGGAAGACGCATGGGAGCGTTTACCAAGCATCTTCAATGAGACATGTACATGATTCTTATAGGGAAACTTTCACATTGGGTAACAACTGAGTAACAACTAAGGAAACAAAAGTGACCATCATGGAGAGTTAAGTATTGGTCATGGCTGTGGCCAGTCATGGCGGGAAAGGACAAGTTAATAAAGAAGTGAGTAGATTGGCATGGCCTCAATGCCAGTTTCGTGGCTCCAGTGGCAATGCGAATGCTAACTAACTTAACACCTTTCAATTAGGGAGAGAAAGAGTGATACCTCTAGGTACAAAGATACTTTGTACAAAGGTTCATTTAATTAACTATATACTATAGAAGCTTATATATTTTATGTGTTGTATTAGTTCATATATTCCACGACAGGGTGGCACGGGAGTTTAACAATGGTTACTTGATTATGTATGCAATGCCCCTTAGTTCAGGTTTCCTATCTACACTGTAGCACAACTGTTGAGGTTTCATCCTCTTTACGATGACAATTGTTAAATAGTGTTGTTAAATAGTTTTTAGAAAAAATCTATGGGCTGTACGGGGAATAGGAAGTAAACTAAACTAAACATGAATGGTAGATGACAACAAGGATCATGCACTTACTCTGCCTCCTGTCCATTCTGTAGATGCCTTCACACGCCAGGTAATACACATGGTTGTGTCTGCAGATCTGTCAAAGTGTCAGATGATGAACTTATGGAGAACATTATAGTGTCAACTGCTGCAAAGTCCAAAATCGTACCACTGATTTGTCTGGTGAATCGGGGAACTTGCTGTGTGTTGCTCTCAGTCTTCTGCTCAAGTTCTCCTGGAGACTCTTATACTTGTCAAGGTCAGGGTTGGGGCCCCAAACACTTGACTTTGAAGGGCCCTGGAATCAAACAACACTTATTATTATTATAATGTGAACTGCAATCACCTGTTTCAACCGCAACTGGCCTGTTACATTATACTATTATAATGTCTACCGCGTCCAGTGCAGTCTGAACCTCACATAAAGGCACTTGATAAAGATTCACTGCCCAGTATCAGCACCCCCCTCGGCCCTGCTCTTATCTGCACTACCTACATGGCTCTTTTGTCCGTGGTGTAACTAGAAACAAGCATACATTATACATGAGCTAGCGTTATCGACGGTCTAGTTAAGCGGTGTAATGGTGTAAACCTAAACCACACCTCACCGTGTGCAGACATGTTGCAAGCAGACGGGTGCGGAGGCCAAACTGTCGTAATCGAAAACGAGTAAACGCGTAGAAACGATTGAATGAAGCGCACATTGCTAAATGCTCTCTATAGCCTTAATATATTGTATACATCTGTAGTCTTCATAACGTCTCACTTTCCGGATTTTTTATGGCAGAAAAACACAACATCTCTTTAATTTGTGTGTTTTTCAGTTATTTACAACATAAGCTTGTAACGTTTAAATTAAAACATGACGTTCACGCTGTAACAATGCAATCTTTTACATGTAAACACACGTGCAGGAAATAACAACAACGGAGCCGGAATGACGCGGGTCTGATTGCAGACAGAAGTAATGGATCCCAGATACAGACACAGTGGCTGTACCCGTAGACATGTCTATGGCTGTACCGCCTCACTCACAGCGATGATATCGGGGATGGATTACCATGTCCGAATGTACGGAAGTAACAGGCCAGTTGCGGTTGTAACAGGTGATTGCAGTTCACATAAAGGAACATTTTAACACTGCCATAGACTTCAGCAAACTCGTTTTTGTTCTACATGACATTACTACTGCAATTTAAAACATACGATACACTGTGCTTCTGTTCTGTTTGCACTATTGTGTTTACAATATGTCATTTGCCAAGAAGGACGTCGAAAAGATGCACAGAGACATTTGTGATGAAAAAGACGAACGCTTTTCAGTAGCATTGCTGGATCAGAGCAGAAGAGATGGTCAGTGCAGAAGAGATGGTCAGTGCAGAAGAGATGATCAGTGCAGAAGAGATGATCAGTGCAGAAGAGATGATCAGTGCAGAAGAGATGATCAGTGCAGAAGAGATGCAGGTAAATCTACACACAAACTGGACGGAGATGCGACTGCTGGTGCTGATGTTGCCCGGGCGAGGTGGACTTTACTGCGACAGGTAAAGAAAGACATGTCAACATGTTGCAGATTGCATGTTCCTGTTGACGTCCATCAACATGCTCTAAAATGTGTAATACATAATGGCACACATTTGATGTTTTTTGTTATTTAGGGGAAACATAAAAAAAGGACTTACATTAATGCATGTCATGATCAGCTCAGCATGCGCTTGATACATGATAATGTACATATATGAAGTTGCGGTAAAATCTCGTTCATCTATTGCAGATATCAAATACCAATATGCCATTATCATCCATACTTTTTGTCTAAGAACTTGATTGCATTTTATTCCATTATCAGTATAACCCTCTTTTGGCAAGCATGTCCCTTGCATCTTATCTCCTTTAAACATGGCCCCCTCACTATGTCAACCCATGCATTAGTGAAGCAGGGACTGTAGCCAACTGTATGCAGAATCTTTACCATACATGGTTATGCCACAGAAAACACATCTGTGCCATATATAACTCTTGGCAATGAAGCTGCACTACTTTAATGGCCTACTTGTGAAATGAAATTGGTTCCAGTCCTACTGGTCAATATAGATTGGTTTATATAAATATGTAGACAGTGTTTCAAAGTGTGTTTTAATTACTAGCAACACTCTCTTCATGCTTGCACTGGAACTGAGAAAGGGCTTAGTTAGGTCAGTGTGTGCCTTGTTACAGGTTGCTGGTCACAGGAACATTGGAAGGATCAGTTTCAGAGGTAAAATAATGAGCTAGGACTGGATAACTAATTCCTGAAAAGCTTGTGTCCTTTTCCTATGTTTGTTCAGAGGTGTCTTTTTTAGGACTGGCCTGGCGGTCTCCAAATAAGCGAGAGATTGGTTTGCTTCTGTAAAAAAGTTGATGAACAACAGTGGTAGAATGTTAAGCATAGGAGGTTGGCACGTTGTGCTTAATGTTCATTGCATACATGATCTGAACATGCTCCAATGTGAACAAACTCATGATGTAATATTTGTGTCATGTGTGCCACTGAAAGGGCTCTGGGCACAACATTAAAGTGCTTCCTTTACCTGTACACTTCAGTACTTATTTTACATGCACAACAAGCCTCGACTTGTAGAGAGCAATTAATTTATTTGATTTAATTTCCATTCTCTTTCCTGTCAGGTGTTGCATCAAAAGCAGCTGGAGGGTCCAGAGGTCAAGCAGGTGTCTGTCCGAAGATTTGCAACCTTTGACCTTTTCACCAGGTCAAGGGTCGTGCCATCTTGCCCTTCAAATGACCAGTGGTTGGAGTACCGAAGTGTCTCTTTTCCAGAGTACAGTGCCTTCCTCAGGTGTGTGGCTATACACACACAGGCACACGCACATGCATGAATAAATCCTTTCTTGGGCCCTGTGTAATCGGAGGTGTTTTTGTGCTGTTTAGAGATAACCTGGGACCCCTCAGAGTAAACGAAGTGCTCAATAGTTTCGACAACACCGGCAATGTCTGTAAGTACATATCCCTTTTGTTTAGGTGTGTGTGTGCATGTGCGCCAACCACATAGGCAATATGCGTTGAAGGGGTGTTGTGGGGTGGTCTGGGGGTATTGTAGGGGTGGTCTGGGGGTATTGGAGCAGTGGTGTGGGGTGGTCTGGGGGTGTTGGGGGGGGGGGGGGGGGGGGGTGGCGGGGGTGTTGGAGGGTTTGTGTGAGGTGGCAGGGGGGGTTTTGTGGGGGCTGTGTTTGAGGGGTGGTATGGGGATAGGGTTAGCAGTGTTTCAACTGTCGATCTGTAGATCAACTGTCTTGGGGTGGTGGTGTGGGGTTAGGGTTAGCAGTGTGTCCCCTAGATCAATCAGCAGCATTTACTGTAACGCAGCAAACCTACTGTGGCGCATTCAGTTGGACTCCTGGTTTTCCATCGGTAACATTGTAACCTCAAGCAGCAACTAGAGAAGCAGCCACGCGATTCATTGCAAATTGCCATGCAAATCTATATATCTATCTATCTATCTATCTATCTATCTATGGCCCTTAAAGCTGTTATCATTTTTGGATGTGGCCCCTGCATAGATTGATTTTGACACCCCTGCCCTAGATCAACTTTCTTGCAGGGGTGGTGTGGGGTTAGGGTTAGGGTTAGCACTGTTTCCCCTAGATCAACTAGAGACCCGGGCCCACATCCGAGGACACTTGACCCCAAAGTCCAGTTTGTTTGATTAGTGTGAACAGAAGTGTACCGTACCCGAGTCCGTACTTGAGTCCGTACCCGAGTCCACTTGAAAAGGTGATCTCAAGTACGGTTCATGTGTACTCGGGTACAGTTTGCATCAGGTGGGAAAGCTAACTGTACCAAAAAAGTGGTTCAATTCCATCATTAAAACCGCTACATAATGTGACTATAACGACAGTTCCGTGAAGTAACTACGGTTCTATGAATTCTCAAAGATCGTCAGAAGCAGTGTTTCACACTGGATTAAACCTCCTCGAGTACTTTATATCAACAAAGTCACCTGTGACCCCCAGCACCCATGTGACACCCCTATATAATCACATGGGACTCTGGGCTCTGTTCCTACAGAATCTTATCACAAGTGGTAAAAGAAGTACTCAGATATTTTACTTAAAGGGGCTATAGACAACTTTTGAACTTTTCCCACCCTAGCGTTTCAAAGTGGTATTATTTTTGCACCGCTGTCGCAAAGACAAACCGGATTGCGTTCTGTTTCCTCAAAGCCTAGCAACCACAAACAACACAAGACTTGCATTTGTTTAAAAATCCCCACGAAAGAAATGATCAACACTTTGGAAATAATAAAGAAAGAAACATGTTCACTGAGGAGGTAAAGTGAAATTGGCATAGTGTTCGCACAAACATGTATCGGCAGCAGGGGTTGGCATCAGGGTGGAGTAGAAGAAAACATTAGGAGGAAAAAAAACATGAGTTTATTCAAATTATTTAGTCTATAATGGAGACATGAAAGCAGATACAAATGATTTAGTATGTGTTGAGAAAAGCTAAGTGGGTTGGTAGCCTGACGACGTGAGGTTTATTCAGATAATATACTCAATGCAAAAACGTAGCACGCAGATATAAGTAGTGTCATCAGATTGGCTTTACTTCGGTTACTACTACTGGGGATAGCTAATGGTGATAGCTACCGATAGCTACCGGGTAAACAAAAGCGCTATTCCTCTTGGTTTGGTTGCACACGCAATGGTTGACGTGTTTTCTTTGTGCCATAAATGAAGCCTTCATTTTTCCCAGGGGGATCATACCCGGTGGCAGACAGAATTGCATAGTGAAAGCGAGGCTTATAGGGAAGCTAAGGGAACCAATCTAAACGCCGACCGTCCAGTGAACACAAAGGGAGGATGGAAGCTTTAGACAGCACAGGGGTTTACATTCGCTTGTATGACAAAGGGGCCTATGTACCGGGGGGCGAGCTTCCGGGAGGCTACTCTAAGGGGAAGGTCCTAGGAAAGGACGGTTGGCCTGCTGCTAGGAGCGGGTTGTAGCCCGGAGGAGCATAGCACAGGCCCGTGGGACAGGCCCGTGGATGCATTTTGGAGCGTATTGTGAGCTTATTCAACCCAGTAACTGCGTGGTCCAGGTGGTTGGGTTAGCTGCTGTAACGTAGCGGAGCATGGTTTCCATCTCTTGATTCGCTTGCTCAGTTTGCCGGTTAGTCTGAGGGTGATGACCAGAGGAGAGGCTAACGGTAGCTCCCAGTGTGGCGCAGAACACACGCCACACTTGAGAGGGAAACTGGGCCCCCTAATCAGAAACTACATCAGAATCAGAATCAAGTTTATTGCCAAGTAGGATTGCACTTACAAGGAATTCGACTTGGTGTAATTGGTGCATCTGAAGGAATGCCATGCAGGCGAAATACCTGGGATACGAGAATGTCGGCAGTCTCCCGGGCTGTGGGGAGGGGGGGCAAGGCGATAAAATGGGCAGCCTTGGAAAAGCGATCTATGACCGTGATGATGGTAGTGTTGCCCTCCGACGGCGGAAGCCTTGTAACAAAGTCTAGGGAGATATGAGACCAGGGACGACTAGGGATGGGCAGAGGACGGAGGAGGCCGGATTGGGATCTGGTGGAGGTTTTGTTACGTGCGCAGGTGGAGCAGGCTGTGATGAAATCCCCGGTGTCGGGACCTAAGGTGGGCCACCAGAACTGTTGGTGGAGGAAAGCCATTAGGCCGGAAGGATGGGTGCTGGTTCTGTGTTGTCCTCCTCTGCAGAGAATATCCTGGAAAGTGCATCAGGCTTTGTGTTGTGAACCCCGGAGCCCGAGACCGCTGGGACAACAACGCACCCACCCCCGTGTCAGAAGCGTCCACCTCAACTATGAACTGCCGACCTGTGTCGGATTTAATGAGGATTGGAGCTTACACAAACCGCTGCTTAAGTTTGGCATGAGCGTCTGCCGCCTCCTGGTTCCACTGGAAGGGGACGAGCGTGGACATGACGGCTGTGAGGGGAGCTGCTATACTACTGTAATTTCTGATAAATCTACGGTAAAACTTGGCAAAGCCCAGGAAGCATTGCAGCTGTTTGCAGGTAGTTGGGGCGGGCCAATGACGTGTCCCAGGAATGTGACCGAGGGGACATGGAATTCACACTAATCTGCTTTTACATATAGCTTATTCTCCAGTAGCCGATGGCGCTCTTGGCGCACATGACGTTCATGTTTGGCAGGGGACTGGGAACAAATCTAAATGTCATCTATGTAGACGTTAGTAACCAAACCACATGGTTTGGTTACTAACATCTGTATGATGGGCTGAATGATTAAGTCAAGTAGACTCTGTTTACACCTGGCATTAACATGCATCTTGGGCAATCAGATCACAAGTGGACAGCCGAGACACATCGCTGTTCACACCTGTGTCTATCATGCATCTCCAAGGTGTCCAGCTGACCACTTGTGTTCAGATTTCGTTACTGCCGACGTCACTTCTGTTTGAAGGTCAAAAGGCCCTGCAGAGTTATTATGTCAGTCTGTCGCCAGACAAGTGCCAGATTTGTTTCACATGGGCTAGCTAATAAGAAAGTAATGAAAAGTAGTTTCAAGAACTAATATACATGGGCTATTCCAACTGTTGAGATTGACAGGACAAAGTAATGTGCGACTTGCAAATGACGCATTTCTTTGGACTGAATTTTCTGCCAAAAGGAGATTTTTTTTTTTACCATTGGCGCGCAACCACCACGTCCTGCATTGATGACTTATTTTCCTGTTACGTCCTTGTCGGGGAGGCATCAGGACGCATTAGGGTTTACACTACAAAAGATGTGGTCGAATGCGTCCCAGACCACCTCGGTAAGTGGTTTGAGTGATCAGTTCATAATGCGTCTTGGTGGGCGTTTACACTTGTATTTAGCGCTGTCCACTGATCCGATCGCCCAAGACGCATGTTAATGCCAGGTGTAAACAGGGTCGTAGTGTTAAGTAGTGACTGTAAGAAGCACAATATAATGGGCACAGAGCATTGCTCTGCACCTCCACTATTGAGTTAAAGAGTGTCCACTTGTTGGCATACTGCACCTGGTGCAAGATGCTCGAGAATAAATGAACATAGTTCCCACTATGGCATCATCTCTCAGGAGATGTTCTGGCCTTTCAGAGGCCAAGCCCATAATTGTAGGTGATCCGGATTGTGATGCCAGATGCAGCCTACTCATTGTGAAAGGAGGTTCTGCCAACTGGGGAGGCACCATCGTACTGCTATGATGACCTTGTGGAGGACTGGAAACCATTGCCTTCCAGGCTAGTTTGTCATGCCAGCTGAGGGCAACCAACGGGAGGCTGTGGCTGTTTTGTACCCTATTCAGTACTACCAGTAGCACTGGAATCCATGGAAGGCATAAAGGAGGCGGTCTGGTCAGGTGCATCCTGAGTCTGACAGTGGACCTGCAAGGAGAACCAACAAAAGAAGATAATATGTCACCTCCGAGGCAAAGAGGTTGAGTTTCCATTCCCCTGGTAGTTTCTGTGACCACCACCTCCTGATGGGAGGAAGTCGAGCCCATGGGGAGCCCATGGGTAAGGTATGATCTGGTCCTCCATGGTTGCAGAGCAGGAAGGCACTGAGGGGACACCTTTTTGTTCCTGTGCCACTTTGGATACAAGTGAAGACCATTTATCCACACCGGGAGGGGACTACTGTTGAGGTTGCCGACAACTAGGGCTGCCCCCGACTAAAGATTTTCTTAGTCGACTCTTAGTCACCATTTCAAGCCGATAGTCGACTAATCGTCGCAGTGTTACAGTTTTTCTCAGTCGCTTTGGTGCATTTCTCACATCACTATTAACATTTGCACAACAGTGCATTTCTCAGAACAATTAGTACAAACTGCAAAACCTAGTGGATAACCTGCAAAAGTGCATCACTTGCTCAAAATGAATAGTTGATTCCTCAAAAGCAAGTATTCATGTCAATGAAACTGTCTGTGTCATCAAAATAATAAGTCCTGACACCATTGTTTATGAACAAGACGGTCAAATGGCTTTGTCATGTTTTCATTATGACAATTTACTCTCTCTGTGTTTTCCAATGCAAAATTTACTGTATTTAGTGAGGTAACTGAGTACAAGACACATATGTATGTTTCACATATTTACTGCATATGCTCTTTGCAATTCTACAGCATTGTGCAAAAAAAAAAATGCAGTCACTTATTTAGAACAAACATAAGAAATACCATTATGGTAGAACTGTGCACAAATGTAAACAAAAAACAGTACATATTACTGTAAACTGAACATAAATTATTACTGGACATCCACATGTTCCTGTCTGTCTGGCCACATATTTTCATCTACATCACAGCGGATGTCTTCCCTTGCAAGGCAACGAGGAAAGTATCTCCTTGAGTGGCGAATCCACCCTCTGCAGGACTCCACTGTGATGTCATCACATGCAGCATCCATGGCTGCTAGCAGGGCCATTTGGGCATAGGGACGCTGGTCATAAACCTTCCACCTCCAGGCAGAAAAAAACTCTTCTATTGGATTAAGGAATGGGGAGTGGGGGGGAGATATTCAACCACCATCCTGCCATGTGCTGCAAACCACTCTGACCAGATGTGAGTGGTGAAAGCTCACATCCCACACGACAACATACTTGCTCAGATGGTCTCCAGTTAGACCCCTCTCATTCTCAGGGACTATGGTTCTGTAAAGAGTGTCTAGAAAAGTAAGAAGATGTTGTGTGTTGTAAGGACCGAGAAGGGGGATATGGGTGAGGACACCATTTTCCGAGATGGCTGCACACATTGTGACATTCCCCCCTCGTTGGCCTGGGACATCAATCGTTGCTCTCTGTCCAATTCTGTTTCTTCCACGCCTTCTGCCTTTGGCCAGATTGAAACCTGCCTCATCGATGTAAATGAATGTGTGCAGTGGTTATCAGCCTCTAGCTCCAGTATATGCTTTATCCCAGAAGAGAGGGAGAGAGAAAAAAAACCCAATTGTAAGAACTTTCCCTGTGTAACATAATGCATTTTTGACAACATAGTGTACAGTAGCCTACTGTGAATATACAGAACTGTTAAGTGTACTGCATGGAACTACACAAAGTAAAACAGTTTACAGTGCTGAACATTAGAGTATGCATAGAACGCACACTCAAGCTTTACCTGTACATACTGGTGATGGGTCTCCTTCACTCTTTCACTGTTCCTTTCAAATGGCACATTGTAAAGTTGTTTCATGCGTCAATTGTTGCAATTGAAAAAGATTCAATATAGCCAAAGATATTGTCATCATCTATAACAGTGCTTTGAATCTCTCTCAGTCTTATTGCATTGTTTGCGATCACCATTGCATAAATGGCTTCCTCTTGTTGTGGAGTAAAAACAGGCCCCCTTCCACCTCTGTGAGGTTGTCTTGCAGTCTTATGTTTTGCAGATTAAAATTATAGTAATGTACAGTAAATATGAGATATAACAAGGTATTGGATTACTGTCCAATACTATACATAACTGTTCTACCTACGAAATGTTTGAATGATGGAATTCACATTGGTTCTCTTTCATTCTGATCTGAGAAAAGCACCAAAACGACTGAGAAAAACTGTAATGTATTTTTTGGGGGCATCAGAAAACGATTTTAGTTCCAGGGCTGAGAAAGAATGTTATAAGTAACATTGTTAACACTGTGCTACATTACAGGGAAATACAAAACCGTAATAATGAGCCATTAAAATAATACATTTACAAGCGCTGTTGTGATGTTCTTTGAGGAAGAAGGCCGCCGACACAGGATCGCTTTTAACTCACTTTATTTGTTTTAGGTTTAGGTCTATTATCTATGAAGCAAATGGAGGGGAATTGTATCATTCACGCGTGGAGCGACTCTTAGCTGGATATCTAATAGATACGCTGCCTATAGAGTTTCTGCCCTCTCCTGCTTGTGTGCGCTCGATAGTACCTGGGCAGGCGTGGCCCCTATGACGTTAATATGTTTTGATTGGCTAGTGTTGAGCGCCCGCCTCCTAGTGTATTATGTGTGCCGCCATCTGGTGGCCAGGTGCGGTTAATACAGCTTATATATATTGGGTCCTGTTCCCTTGTGGCTATGTGTAGGTATTACAGCCTGTTGTTATATGTGCTGTTATTCCTTCGTCACAGCGCACGCACAAAGCAAACCGCCTGTGAACGGCAAAACGGTATTGGTTCTGAATGTGTCGGAACAACCAGCAAGGAGACTGAATATTTTGTAAATTTATTTCAACACAGTATAACGTCACACAACTTATGAACTTGTAACACCAACACAATAACTTATAAAACAAATGATAAATAAAAAAACAGCCTTTTGTTAAAAAACTAAATTGAAAAAATCTTTTCGTTTCTTTTTAAAATGTAAACAAATATAAATTATATAAACAAACAAAAAATAATAAATATACAGCAAACTGAAGCACTTAAAAGAGAAATATCAGTGCAAAAATAAACAGGCCTATGGAGAAGTAGCCTCAACATGGAATGAAAACTTTCAATTTTTTCTGGAGGTCAGAATGCAAACAAAAATGTAACATTAACACACAACACAACAGGCCAAATGAATTATCAATTAACCTATAGCCTATATTACCAACAAGCTGAACAAAGGTGTGTTTATTATCGGCTGTTAGTCTAGGCTACTACCTGACTCATTCCCTGTCAGTGTTTTTTTCCTCCGATCTCAGTCTTCTCATATTATGAGAAAGGAACACGTGTTTGTCGTCGGGGAGAAGTGAGCTCTGTGTCTTGCTCACAATGAAGCCGGCCTTCGAGAAGACACGCTCCGATGGCGTGGACATGGAAGGGATGGAGTGCACATGCTTAGCTGCTCTGGCAAGCTTAGGATAGCGTTCCTGTTACAAGCCCACATTAAAACTTGTGAACAAATAACATAATAACTCAAGAGGAAACGGATTTTCGGGAAAGAAAAACGTATTGGTTTATTTGTTGTTTAGTTCAAGATGGAATATTCGAACTTCCCGACATTTCACAAATGAGCCATAGTTTGTTAACAAAAAATGAGACGGCTACTACAAAAACAGAAAAGGAAAAGGCAACCGCTCCCACCATAAAATAAAAGATCAAACATACATACTAATTGAACAGACCAAAGTTAATAAAGGAATTCTTTAAACTAAAGTGTGCCAGCCAGCGTCTGCCAAAGCGAGGGGGGAGAGAGAGAGCCATCTTGGAAGTAGGCAGGCTTTTATACTTGGGGGGGGGGGGGGGGGGGGGGGCGGCCTCCAGTCAATCAGTCACTCCCAGTTGCCATGGTAACGCCCAGTCTCCGCCTACTAGGAACATGGACGCAGAGCAGCACAACGGAGCATAGGAAACATACACAGAATGCTTAACCCCGTAACAGTTCCTCATTTTTTTCCCACCATGTCAGTGGCCCCGAATCAACCTTTGTTTGGGCCTCCAAGTATATCTTAATTTCATTGTTCTCTCCTTCTGTCTGCTGCTCCTCTTCACCAGTAGCCATCAGCATGAATATCTCCTGCTGCTTTCCCCTTTTCTTCTTTGGTGCGGGGCCAGGCTCACTTTTCTCTGTACTGCTGTCACGATCCTCTCTCTGAGCAGCTTCAGCTGGAGATAAACTCTCAGCCAGATCCGACACCATCAAGTATGCCTCGTCCCGTTTCTCTGCATCAAGGAATGACAAGCTCTTAAAACATGGGTCTAGGACAGCAGCTTGGATATATATGCTGGTCTCGAGACTACCTGTGAGCTCCCATCTCTTGTCAATTTCTTCAGTGCTTTCGCGGTCGTGCTGTCATCGCGCAGCAACAAGGGGGGTCTCTTCATATTTATTAGCATGGGCAGCGTGGCAGACAGAGATGCATTTACATCCTGCGAGAGCAGTTCGGTGAGAGTGATCATAGGCTTCAGCACTGAGACGATGTCCTCTGCTGTCAAATGGGCAGTTGTGAGATCTAGATCTCAGTCAGACCGTTGGGTGGTACCCGGTCTGAAAGCACAGCTGTTAACCGGCCACCTCTGTTCCAGGAGGTGCTCCAGCATGGAGTACGTGGAGTTTCATCGTGTTGAGACAGTTTTTGTTCAGCCACTTTCTTTTGCTTTTGTTTCTCAGTAAGAGCTGCTGTAGCCTTGGCACTTTTCTTGACATGCCCCACAAGGCGTCTGCCAGCAGCAATGGTTCGACAGATCGGATCTTGTTTCAGAGCCGCATTGATGCACAACTGCAAAGTGTGCCCCGCACAACAAACTCCCTGGACATTACCCAGGACGGGTTATGAGACAGTAGTTCAGCGCACAACACCATATTAGCAGCATTGTCGTGTACGACTGCGACCCTCTTTTTTGCAGGAATCTCGAATTCCTCCATCCCTTCACCGAGTCGCTCTATGTTGGCAGCTTTGTGGCTCACCTCCAACACTTTTGTTTCCAACGCGAGTGAATGTAGTCGCCAATCTTCAGAAATAATGTGTGCAGTTACTGTCATGTGACTCCATCTGGTTAGAGGTCCATATGTCTGTTGTGAAGCTGACTGCTGTACAACTTTTAATTTTCCTCAAAACTAATCCTTTATTCGTGTTGTACTTGCTTGTTATGCCGTGCATTACGGTGTCACGTTTGGGAACGCTGTACCCTGGCACGAGGAATTTGACCAATTGCTTGAAACCTTCACCGCTGACGATATTGACTGGTCTCATATCAAGCGCAACAAAATCTGCTATTCGTTCCGTTATATCTCTCTTCCTTTTCTCGGAAAGGGTGGGTCTCATAACCAGAGTTTTCTGAGTCAATGTCGGCCGCGAAGATGAAGTTGAGGCTGGGGAGTCAGCTTCGCAGTATCGTGGATGCACCTATAGGGCCCTATCTTGCTGGTCTGAAACGCAAGTATCAAACGCAAAGCGCAAGTAGCTTTGTGGGCGGATCTTGGGCGCTGTTGCTATTATGCCGGCGGGATAAATGACACTTGCGCCCAGCGCAAATCTAAAATGGGTTGGTCTGAAGTAGCTACATTAGTCATAGGTGTGGTTTGGGCGTAATGTGCAATAAACCAATCAGAGCGTCATCTCACATTCCCTTTAAAAGCAGGCGCGCTTGTTCTACGGCGAGCACATCGCGCATTGCCACTACTGGACCCAGACGTGTCCAATCCCGCCGTAGCGCACGCATGCCTATCAGAGGGAAAAAGAATTTGTTCTTCTGTTTAAATCTTTTCAGCTTTTCATTTTCCGTTGACAAAATGTAAATAAAGAAATGTCACAAAGACATACTTACCGATGGTTTGGCCTCACTCTCACTGAATCACGAGGTTATGAATGCAGGGTGATATATTTGCAATGTAGTCTAACATTAGACTGAGATTACTTTGCTTACCTCCAGTGCTTGAAGTGGAAAAAAATAAGTGCCAGTACTCCCTTATTCACATATAAGCGACGCGTGCAAATCAGTCAACCATTGTAAAATTCTGAATTTTTAGATAAAAAAAAGGGGGGGGGTGCGCGCGATCATAACCCACCCCGGCGCTGCCAACTGGGATGGCAGCTGGTGGTAAGGCTTTTTTTATGCCACCCCATGCCACCCCGGTAGATCCGCTCCTGGTTAGGGCAGAGTAGAGTACCGGCAGCCTGTGACAAGTGCTGGTACGCAAGAAAAAGTGCCGGTACGCCAAAGGGTAAAATGGAGAAATGCCGGTACTGCGTACCGGTGAGTACCGGCCCACTTCGAGCACTGCTTACCTCACTATAGACGATGCAGCTCTTCTGTCAAATAAGCTCTCCTCTCCCATGCTGCTGCTGGGGTATTTGGGTTAAATGGCATCGGCACATGCAGTTCAACATCACGTCTCCTGAAGTCCTGTAATATTTCCTCATTTATGTCATCAACACATCCCATCCCAACACATTCCATTCATGGAAATGTTGTGTAAAACACAACATGCCACAAAGAATGCTGCGACTTTTTGAGGACTGTACTGTAAAGTGCCTCCTGATTTAGCCAAACACCTGAAGCGCATTTTCAGTATGCCGAATGTTCTTTCAATTACACTGCGTGTTTTTGTCTGTTTTCGATTATAAAACATTTCACGCGCTGTTGCTGGCATAATAAAAGGTGTCATCCTGGTGTCCTTATATACATACCTATGTGTCTTGCGACTATTGGTCTAACAGGTTAATTTGATCCATCATTACTATTAGCCTGAATATTTTGGGTAACTGTGTACGCTAGATTTATGCCTATTTTTTCACATATGTGGTAATATTTTTGCTTGTATGTATGGTTTGCAAAAATGGGAACTGCTTCCTTGTAGATAAGAGAAGTGAAGTGTATGCACGTTGTACACACGCTACATTATGGCCAAGCATGCGCCCTTAAAATAGCATCTGAATAAGAGCCACTGACTTTAGACTAGGTTTTTCCTGGTCTGTGGCGCAATTGTTTTCAGAAACTGCAAAATGGCACCAGGGAACGTTTGCACCGGGACACGCCTCCTGTTTTCGCTGAACCGCCCCCGGAGCGCAAGTTCATTCCCTAAGTTAAGGACTTGCGCCGGTTGAGGGAAAATTCCAATGTGCGTCGGGTGCAAAATAGGAATTGTACAAGCGCCAGTGTACAAAGTCAATTGCGCTGAGTGCAAGATAGGGCCCATAGAGTGAAATGCACATGAAGTTAAACATGCAGTAAGCAAGGTAATTTATCTTCCAGTCCCCACGAACACTTGGATAAGCCTATAGCGCATGGCAATATATTTATTTAACTGCATATAGCCTTAACTTTGCAATGTGTTAATGTTAATTAGGCTATTCATTATTTAGCATAATAACGTTATTATGCTATGCTAACCTAACCTACATTAGGCTACTTACATGTTTCAGATGATAAGACATGTTTGAGGTCGACGAATGATATGCAAATCTTTGCTTGCAGAGTTTGCATGTCACCTTCTTGGGGTCGTCGTTTACACGCTCGAAATGATCCCACACTTTGGAGGATTTCTTGCCCGCCATAATAACTTTTTAGCGACAATGGTGCAGCTCCCGAATGTTCCCCGAGCACTGTTGCACGGCTGCCCACTGCTCCTACAGTAGATTGGGCTCCTACTGGGTCGTTGGTCAAATGCAGAGGACACATTTCTCTGCATGGCATACTCTGCCATACATATCATAATTAGTATGATTTGATTAGTATGATTTGATGGAGTTTTTAATTTAACTTAACTTTTTTTTTTTCTGTGACGAAGCGACCAATGAAAACTTGGTCGACTGAGACTCTTCTCATCGACTAACGTTTGGTCGACTATTAGGGGGCAGCCCTACCGACAACATGCCAGCAAGTCAGAGCAGGAGGCTGTATTGTACAGTGCGGCTTTCCTTGGTTGGTGCTCCGAGTCCTCATTAAGTCCTAGGTGTGCAGGAGCCATGCCGACCATTGGCTTGACCGTGTCTTAAATGGTATCCAAGCCTTCTGTTGAGTTGGGGTGTTGAAAGACTCTTCCAACTACTTCTCATTGAACTAGCTAGGAGATGCTCTCTGTAGACATGGCATCATCATCCTGCTGACATCATCTGGCTGACTTAACTGGGCTGCCCGTTCTGCTGAAGCTGATGGTGGCAGCACCTCAACTTGTTGCCCTTCTAGTTCTGCCAGTCTGGCTGCTTTCAGGGCTGCTGGTAAGGAGCAGCAATTCATGCACTGAGTCAGAGTCAGGTATACCTGCTCCCCGATGCTCCTATTGTGTCCATCCTCAGCCAGCATTGTGGCTATGCAGGTCCTGGGCCCTCATTTATCAAGAGTTCGTAGAAAAAGTTCTAAATCCTATCGTATGCATATAATTTAGAAAATTCGTATGCACGAAAAAGTTGGGATTAATTAAGCATTCTTAGGCTTGTCGTACGCACATCGGTACGCAATTTCCCTTGATAAATACTGGTCATTCTAAATCCTTATGACATGACTCACACATAGTGAAATATAAGTTCTTGTGACACACGTTTAATCAAAGTAGAGGACACTTCTTGGTACACTTTCTGCAGTGCTCTCTTTTAAAACTAATAATGTGACATGGGAGCGAGTGCGGTTTGCGGTAAAGGAGTGTCCCTCTACCAACACAGTAGCCTAAGTATTTTGATCTAAAATCAAGCGCTATAGAAGTGTGTTTACTAGTTAGCGCGACGCTGGCCGAACTGGTGGGGTTGAGGCTGATCGAGTCCTCTAGAGATGTACATCGCCAGCGTCATTGGCGAGTGCATTTCTGTTTACGTAATGTTTGTACTCTGTGTGTAAAGTGATGATACTGGCAACGACTGCCCCAGGCATGAAACATCTTAGTGACGGCTGGGAAATATATCCTGCTATATCTCCTAACTCTCGCTGAGACGTGCCAGTAGCCAAAAACCTGAGGGTGGAGAGGACTTGGACACCGCCAATAAGTTGGTGTGTTGTCTGAAAACATGCTCACTTCTTCTTACGCAGCTCGCAGCCCCCACCACATCCTCTAACAATGCTAGATCAGCCCCCACCACATCCTCTAACAATGCTAGATCAGCCCCACTACTTCCTCTAACAACGCTAAATCAGACATTTGACACATGCACCTCCTACAGCTGCCCTAATTTTATAGAATTTCATTACATGACTTCAGTTAGTAATAACAGCATAGTTGAATTATATAAAATCTTACTTGATACAATTATTGTAAAGGCCTAAGTTAGGCGTAGGAATACATCGATTGCATCATTAAAAATCACGTTACTTTCCGGGGGGGAAATTGTATTGGTATAAGTTGGTCAAAAGCGTTAACAGGTCTTGTTTGCAATTTCTTTCTGGTGATTTTCCTTTTCACTTGCTTTCTGTGCATACACATGGTCAGACCCTGTGCGTACATTTTCTCCTAAAGTACACACATTTTCAAGCCAAGACCAAATTGATAAATCCCACGTTTTGTCGAAAAACTGCATACACATGGTTTACACACAGATTTCTTAGTACGCAACTTTGATAAATGAGGGCCCTAAATAGTATGTATGTGGTCAACAGTTAAAGTCCCTATAAACTGAAGAATGCATTTTCCCAGTGGTAATCTGTCCCTGTGTTATTTGTTCATTTATCTCTTGTTATATGCCAAATATAGGTACAAGAATTCCACGTTTTCCTCAAAATCCCTGTCTTTTCTCTTCCTGTAAAACGGATCAAAATGTATATGTTCGAGTCCACATATATGGACTCAAACATATATGGCTTCACTCCAACGACTTCTTCATGGTCTTCTTCTTCCTCATTTTCATCCCTGTCCGATTCGTCCAAGTATATGTCGGCAAAATCTGCATGCGTAAATACACAAAGATACTCCACAAGAAAGAGCAGGTTGTCGTCATGTCTTCCATGTCGAGCTGCTAGCTACTGTCGGCACATTCAGCGCTATTGGCTACTGTAAACGCCAATCAATATCTGAGGCAAGTCCGTCCCTAGCTTTGTGTTTTTACCGGAAATGTGTAAATATGTGGAATCAAATAGACTTCCATTTCACGGGGCCTTTAGGCATGGTGCTGAAATACGGCAGTTTAATTTAAAGGTGTACTTCACCGGTAAACCGTTTTTACTTGCTCCTTTTGAAATATGATAGGTCACTCCTAGTCTTCTACCCCCATTGCATGCATTAGCCAATGTAAAAACATAGACGGACGAGGAAGTAAGAAACGAGGAAGTGAGAGAAAGCCTAACACTCTGATGTATGAATGTGTATGAATATTCATGACCTCGCCTACCTTGGCTTGAGACCGCCCTCAGGAAAACAGTATACGGCATTTCAGAATGTTTGAAAATAATAGGCGTCAAGATACTTCCGGGTGGCAGGAAGAGAGCGGCTTCCACTTAAGCGATCCAGCCGGCTACTGTAAACAGTGTTACATTGTTAAAAACATTGTTGTTGATCTGAAGTTGTAAGTTCTAAATGCTGCATCTCTCGGTTTCATTAAAGTATTACGTCGCTATCATTTTCCGTTCCGGAGATAGACGCGAAAGAGTCCACGGGTCCGTTTCACAAAGCAGGTTCAACAACCTCTGAGTCTAATCCTAAACGCTGAGTTGATCTACTCTGAGATAGAAAACTCTGAGTTTTCGGTTCCAGAACAGCGGATTTGAGTTAATTTAATCAACTCAGAGTAGTTTCACCTAAAGCTAAGCGCGTGCACCACAACTATAAAAAGCCAGCATCAATGGAGCCGCGATTCGACGAGTCACCATGGCAACGGGGAAGAGGAGGGCTACGTTTTTCACCAACCTCGAATTGGAAATCCTAATGCGCTCATATGGCGAGTTTCAACACGTTTTTAGAAAGTGCAACACTGCTGCGTAAGTTTAAATGTAGTCCTTTGCAATCACAATAATATTACAGGGAAAACTGCTTGAATGGTAGCCTATTCATTTATTTCATTTAGGTGCAATCCCGCGGGGGAGAAGCGCACTTGGCAGCAGCTTAAGGTGACATATAAAAACATTGTTCAAACAGATAAGACCTCGGCATGATCATTTTGATCATGTTTTACACTGTAAAGTAAATATTAAGTGGCTATTTGACTGTACAGTTGTTTTATCCCCAACATAATGCTGTTTTCACACACATAAATGTCTTCTCATCTATATCATGTTCTGTTAAATAAGTAAACCTATTTAAACTAACACAGATTCTACTCAGCCAACAGAAAGAAGGCAGATGCCCGTAAAACGGGTGGTGGCCCACCTCTAACGGAGGCAGAGGAGCTGGCCCTAAGCCAGTATCTTGGAAGGCCAGTGGCTGAGGGACTCCCTGGAGGGAGCTCATCCTCTGAGTCCACCCCCCAAGACCTCCTTGATGGCTCTGACAGGTTTATGTCCAGGGAAAACGACAAACATGGGTAAAAGCCGTTTCATGGCGAGGCACACTTTTCTGACCGCCCTGCATACAGTTGCCTTGCTCAAGTGCTCTGCCTCTCCGACATTGTACAAATAACTTCCATTTGCAAAGAAACGCAGTGCAACACACTATCTGCTGGGATGTGAGAGCATGACTACGGTTGGAAATGTTGCAAATGTAAGGACGGATTATGTTGTGTATGTAAATGATGGACTGTGACGTGAAACGGTACCGCTCAAAAAGATAATTGTCTGGAAATGATAATTGTCTGGAAATGCTACATCTATGCGCGGTCTGATAACCATCTCCCGACGAATATTTAATTCTCCGCGCAGTAATGCTGCACCTTCATCCACAGGATCGTTGTCAAAAGGACATGCCATGTTCGTGAAAAAAGTTGCCTCCTACTATAATAATAATAATAATAATAATACATTGGATTTATATAGCGCTTTTCAAGGACCCAAAGCCGCTGGAACAATGCGAGAAACAAACACAAACACACACACACAGGAAACAGAAAGACTTACAGGACAAAAATTGGGAACAGAAAACAAGCAGCAGAGAAACAATACAGAAACAAGTCCAATGATGGAAGGGATGGAGTGGGGAGTAGGGGGCTGGAGTGAAGGGCATAGGGTGGGGACAGGTTAAGGATAGGGGAGGTCGTAGGCTAGGGAGAAAAGGTAGGTTTTTAGGCGGGATTTGAAAGAGAGAAGTGAGGGGGAGTCACGGACAGGCTGGGGGAGTGAGTTCCAGAGTCGGGGTGCTGCTGATGCAAAGGCTCGGTCGCCGAAGGTTTTGAGTCTTGCCGGTTTAGTGGTGAGAGTGAGGGAAGAGGAGGATCGAAGGGCTCTGGAGGGTCGATTGGGGGTAAGGAGATCGGACAGGTAGGGGGGGGCCAGGTGGTGGAGAGCTTTGTACGTGAGGAGGAGTATTTTGAAGGTGATGCGATGTTTGACGGGGAGCCAGTGGAGAGTGCGGAGAACGGGAGTGATGTGATCACGGGACCAGGTGTGGGTGAGGAGGCGGGCAGCAGAGTTCTGGACCATTTGGAGTCTATGGAGGGAGTGGGAGGTAATGCCAGAGAGGAGGGAGTTGCAGTAATCCAGACGTGAGGAAATGAAGGCATGGATGAGGGATTCAGCTGCAGAGGGGGAGAGGTAGTGTCTGATTTTGCCGATGCGTCTGAGGTGAAAGTAGGAGGTCTTGATGGTGGAGCTGACATGGGGATCGAAGGAGAGGGTAGGGTCCAGGATGACGCCAAGGTTGCGTGCCACAGGAGAGGGGGTGATGGTAGAGGTGCCAATGGTGAGTGAGACGGGACCAGCTTTGTTGAGGGTGGATTTGGTGCCTATGAGAAGGAGTTCTGTTTTGTCACTGTTTAGTTGGAGGAAGTTGTGAGTCAGCCAAGATTGAATTGTGGAGATGCAGGTTTCAATGTATCTGAGGGGGGGGGGGGTTGGGATGCTTTGGTGCTGATGTATAGCTGGGTGTCGTCGGCATAGCAGTGGAAGTCCAGGTTGAGTTCGCGGATGAGGTGACCAAGGGGGAAGAGGTAGCAGATGAAGAGGAGGGGGCCAAGGACTGACCCCTGGGGGACCCCCTGCGTGACAAGAGAGCGGGTGGATGAATGGCCGGATAGGGAGACAAACTGTTGCCTGTTTGTGAGGTATGAAGTGAGCCAGTCGAGTGCGGTGCCCTCAACACCCAGCTGGCGCAGCCTTGCCAGCAGGATGGTGTGGTTGATTGTGTCGAAGGCTGCGCTGAGGTCAAGTAGCAGCAGGATGCTGAGGGCACCGGAGTCTGCGGAGCTGAGGAGGTCGTTGGTGACTTTGAGTAGAGCAGTTTCAGTGCTGTGGAGTGGGCGGAAACCGGACTGGAGGGGTTCGTATAGATTGTTGGACTGGAGATGGGTGTGGAGTTGGGCGGCAACGATGCGTTCAAGCACTTTGGAGAAGAATGGCAGATTGGAGATGGGGCGGTAGTTGGAGAGGTTGGCTGGATCCAGGTTGGGTTTTTTAAGGATGGGGGTGATGGAGGCAAGTTTGTAGACAGAGGGAACGTGGCCGCGGGATAGGGACTGATTGAAGAGAGTGGTGAGAGGGGGGATGAGAACAGTGAGGCAGGCCTTGGTTAGAGTTGTTGGGAGGGGGTCGAGAGAGCAGGTGGTTGTTTTTGATGAGGTGATGATGTCCATAATGTGGGAGGAGTCAACAGGGGAGAAGGCGGAGAGTGGGGGTGGGGGGCGGGTGGTTAAGGAGGGTGGGGGAGATTGGAGGGTGGTCAGTGGATGAAGCACTGATGGCGGCAGACAGAGAGCTGTTGATTTGGGAGATTTTGTTGTTGAAGGCGAGGAGAAAAGAGTTGCAGAGTTCAGGGGAGGAGGGTGGGTTGATGTCCGGCGGCTGGAGCAGTTTGTTGACGGTGGAGAAAAGGGTGCGGGGGTTCCGGTTGGTGCTGTTGATGAGAGTGGAGAAGTGGGCCGATTTAGCCGCTTGGAGTGCATCACGGTAGGAGGAGATGTGTTGTTTGTGTGCTTCGGCGTGGACAGTGAGGCGGGTGTGTCTGTGGAGTCGTTCTAGTTGGCGGCCAGTCTTTTTCATGGAGCGGAGTTCCGGGGTGTACCAGGGGGCGGAATTGGTGAAGGAGACGGAGGAAGTTTTCCAGGGGGCTAGGGAGTCAAGGGAGACAGAGAGGATGGAGTTCAACATGGTAGCAGAGTCGTCAGGGGAAGAGGGGGGGGGGGGGGGGTCGGCAGGGAGGGCAGAGGATATGAGCTGGGAGAGAGAGAGTGGGTCGACTGATTTGATGTTACGGTATGTGATAGAGCGCTTGGTGGGGTTGTGGGGTGAGGGGAGTGGAGCAGAGAAGATGATGCAGAGATGGTCAGAGAGTGGGAAGGGGAGAGGAAGGGGAACAGATATGGGGAGGGAGGAGGAGCAGACTAGATCAAGGGTATGGCCTTTGGTGTGTGTGGGGAAGTCAACATGTTGAGTCAGATGGAAGCAGTCAAGAAGGGAGAGGAAGTCGGATGTCAGTGGGGCATTGGGCTAATCGATGTGGATGTTAAAGTCGCCAGTGAGTAGCAGGGAGGAAGAGAGAGAGGATGCGATGGTGAGGAGCTCGGATAGATCAGAGAGAAAGGATGGGTGTGGCTTGGGGGGGCGGTAAATGAGGACAGATGTAATAGAGTTGGGGAGGGAGAAGGCAAGGTATTCGAAAGAAGAGATGGGTGGAAGGTTGAGGTTGAGTTCAGAGATGGAAAGGGATTTTTTGTGGAGGACGGCAACGCCGCCCCCACGGCCAGAGGGACGGGGTTTGCTGATGTAGCTGTAGTTGGAGGGAGTGGCTTGGTTGAGGGCGTAGTAGTCCAGGGGCTGTTGCCAAGTTTAGTAGTTCCTACTGTGCCTAATGGACTTCTGAAATAGCCTACTGACTCTGATTTTTTAAATGATTTTTGACAGACGGCTATGCCAAAACTCGCCTGCTGACTGAATGAAAGAGGAAATCAAATGGCGTGTGTGGCTGAAAGAGGGCGGAGACAGAGAGAAACTCGAGGTTCATTGAGAAAAACCTGGTCCCGACCAGGTTAGGTTCATAGAGTCTGTTACTACGGTAACTGACCGAGAGCTTAAGTTACCTCTCTCTCTGAAACAGGCTATAGTTACCCCTCTTTCTCTGGTTTGAGTTACCTCCCTTTGTGAAACGGAAAACTCAGAGTTTCCCCCATTTCAGGGTTAATAAACTCAGAGTTTTCACTAAACCTGCTTTGTGAAATGGACCCCAGCAATACCCCGACTTCTTAAACAACATGTAACACACGTTAACCTGTAGGCTGCCTTAAACCTGGGTGTTAGGGGGCGACCACAATTACGGCTGGACAGTACAGGAAAAGAATACCGAGGCAGGATTGTCGAGTGTAACAGACGAGTTGTTTATTGGTCCATCTCTGGCAACATGGCAATCACCCTCCACCTCATGCAGCAACCAACCCCCACCGATAACAAAATGGTGCCTTATATAGGGTGTTGAGCTAACGAGGGAGAACCCATTCCCCATGCTGACATGCTCTCCTTTTGACAAACACTTCTTTTTTTTTATCATTATCCCTATAATCCTCCATCTATATACACACACATTTATTTACAAACACAACCTCATCCCCAACTCCAGCACATTACAATAATACAATACACAATCTTCCCACACCCCTACTAATCACCACTTGGTTCCCCCCGGAACTATAAATATGGTGCCTGTTTCCTGGGGAGGCCTTTTGCCCAAACACCCTGGAGACAAAAGAGACTGGTGAGTACCATTTCACACACACTTTACAATTCCCAATATACTAACACACACACACACATTATTGCACAACATATATTAGATTAGTCACATCATGTCATCTTAGCGTTCATTTACCACATGAATGCACATTAAATCTCATGTCCTTCTTTTGCAGGTGGAACCATGTGGCCATCACAGAAACTACCAGCACAAATAAGATTTAACAAGTACAATAAATATATCACCAATCAATAAATATTAAACTGTATTTAAGTGTGCAAATATGCAATGTGCAAATCCAATAAAGTGCAACTGCTTACAAAAGTGCCTGTGCAATTATTAAAGTGCATGTATCCCAGTTAAAGTGCATTGTGCAATATTCCCCCCACACCCCATCTCAAGCTCCAGGGAACGAAGTCCTCTTCGTTACACTGGGTTTGCTCAGTGAGCACAACCGTATAATAAATGTTTAACTTGTAGCCTATAGTGTAGCCGTAATGAATTCAATATGTACAACTTTATTCTTGTAATTAATTCAATATTTACGACTTTATTCTCGTAATTTAATGAAAAACAAAATCTTAATGTGGCCCTAATACTCCGTTGTAATATATTAATGAGACTTCCCATACCCGTATGAATTAATGAGACGTCACGTAGCGCCCCGCAAGAAGAAAATCATTCATTCAAGCCATGTACTGTTTTCTCGATCGCTCTGCCCTGTCAAATGATATGGAGGGGTTTGTTTACTAGTTCTGCCATCGGAGAACGCTTCGTCTTTTGCCACCCGAAAGAACGTATATTGTTGTTGTGACGTCGTGGTGATTTGTCGTTGATAACATAGACATCTTATATCATGAATGTATCTAATGGATGTATATAGTAACATATATATAAGATGTCTATGGTTGATAACGCACTAGAGGGATCACTCGCCTCTGATTGGCTAACATCACTGTGACGGACAGTGCTGTTAGCCAATCAGAGGCAAGTAATTTAAATGTCATGAATATTCATGAGTAAGAGCCGAAAACCTCTCGTTCTTCCCCGCCCACCTCCTCCTCCAAACTAGAACAGCCTGAAACAGGCGCACCAGAGCATTTTTTTTCACCAAAACCGGCTCACAGGGCATTCATTCAATACTAGAGACCACTGCAAAATTAAAGAAAAAACGATGAAATGAGACCTTTAAAAATATAAATTTCATTTGAGGTACTGGTGAAATACAGTGGTGCTTAAAGAGAGGAAACCTCTGCAACCAATGTATCCTACAAACACTAATCAACAAGGAGAGGGAAAAAACATCACTCTGCTTATTCCAATTAACAACCATTATACTTATTTATGTTTTGGGGAAGCTGAACAATGGCATGCCAATTAAATCAAATCAAATCAAATCAAATTTTATTTATATAGCACATTTCATATGACATACATAGACTCAATGCGCTTTGAATGAAAAAGGGAAAAACACACACACAGACATACATATATCACAAAATGGATAAAAATGAGAACAAAAGCAGCACTGGAAAAACAAAAATGAAATAAAAAATAAAAATAAAACACAATAAAACACAAATAAAACACATAAAACAAAAGTAAAAGACATAACTCAGTCAAAGGCTTGCGAAAATAAATATGTTTTAAGACCCTTTTTAAAAGAGAAAATTGATTGAGCTAACCTTAAATCCAAGGGAAGAGAATTCCACAGAGTTGGGGCACAATAGCTAAACCCAGTATTAACACAGACGTTTGTGTTAATACTGGGGACTGACAGGAGACATTTACTGGATGACCTTAGAGAACGAGTTGGGTGATAATGTGAGATCATGTCAGAAATATAGGTTGGTGCTAGGCCATTTAAAGATTTAAAGACAATTAAAAGTATTTTGAAATGGATTCTTTGTTTTACAGGAAGCCAGTGAAGTGATTTTAGGATAGGAGTGATGTGATCAAATTTGGATGTTCTTGTGAGTATTCTAGCTGCTGAATTTTGAATCATCTGGAGTTTGTTAAGTGCCTGTTTGGTAAGCCCAGCATAAAGTGAGTTACAGTAATCCAGGCGACTGGAAATAAAAGCATGTACTCATTTTTCAGAGTCCTGTAGAGACAGGAACATTGGATGTATGTTTATTAAAATTAAGATCAGGATCAAGGGTCACACCCAGATTTCTGACATCACCACAGGGTTTTACCAGAAGAGGGGTTAAAAGGGTATTTATGTGTTCTCTCCGGGCCTTTGGGCCAACAACTAAAACCTCAGTCTTGCTGTCATTTAACAACAGAAAATTCTGGGCCATCCAGTTTTTAATGTCCGAGATACAACTAATTAGGGTATTTACTGGACTGGGGTCATCAGAAGATATAGAAATGTAAAGTTGGGTATCATCCGCATATGAGTGATAAGAAATATTATGGTGCCGGATGACAGACCCAAGCGGTAACATGTATAGGTTAAAAAGCAAAGGGCCAAGGATTGACCCCTGAGGTACCCCATATGAGATGTCCATAATATCTGAACAGAATCTATTTATAGAGACTGAAAAAGATCTCCCATTTAAGTAAGATAAAATCCAAGCGAGAGCTGTACCCTGGATGCCAATTTGATCTTGCAGGCGTTGGAGTAGAATGGTGTGATCTACAGTGTCAAATGCAGCACTCAAATCAAGAAGAACGAGAACGGATACTTTATGGTGGTCAGTGGCAATTTTAAGATCATTTATAACTCTGACCAAAGCAGTCTCTGTACTATGATTCACACGGAAACCAGACTGATAGTTATCGAAAAGGGTGTTATGAGATAGATACGTGGAAAGCTGCTTGTAAACAACCTTCTCGAGAATTTTACCTAAAAAAGGTAGGTTAGAGATTGGCCTATAACTCCCGCAAGCCAAAGGATCAAGATTATGTTTTTTAAGTAGAGGAGTAACCAAAGCATGTTTAAGACAAGAAGGGAAAATTCCAGATAGGAGGGAGGTATTAACAATATTGAGAACCTCAGGAGCTAGACAGCTAAAAACCTGCTTGAACAGCTTGGTAGGTATCGGATCAAGAGAGCAAGTAGCAGAACCTAGCTGTTGGACTATCCTTTCTAGCTCACTTAGGTGGATAGGAGTGAAACTGGGGAGACCAGTTGAACTGAAAGATAGAGATTGGCTTGAGGATAGGCAGCTGGAATCAGCATTGGAAGGTATCTTGATATTGCTCCTGATAGTTAAAATTTTTTCACTAAAAAAGGTAGCAAACTCATTGCACTTCTCTACAGAGTGAAGCTCTGAGGGAATCAAATGTGGAGGGTTGATTAGCTTATCAATGGTATTAAACAGTATTTTAGAGTTGTTAGGATTGTCAGCAATAATCTGAGAGAAATACTGCCTTCGAGCTTTTTTAGTTTCACTATTATAGATAAAAATATGATTCTTATAGTTTACAAAATCAGCCTGTAGTTTAGACTTTCGCCATTTCCTTTCGTATATGCGGCAGGTTCTTTTAAAGGTGCTGACTCTCTGTGAGGTCCTCCAGGGTGGCCTCCGTTTAACTGAGATAGTTTTAATTTGCAATGGCGCAATGCTGTCCATGATTTGCAAAATAGAAGAGTTGAAAGACTCAACTAAGGTGTCGGAACAGGAGGGTACAACAGAATCGCAAATCAAACCAGTAGGAGAATTTTGAGTTAAGGGTTCAACAGAGACCTGGCTCAGGTCACATGACTGAGCAGCATTCATATAAGCCATAATGAATTTATCAGATGTGTCTTCCCTAATGTTGCGTCTTAAGAGTGTTTTCACACCGGATGCATGTTTAGTCGATGGCCAGGAAACACTGAAAAGTATACACAGATGGTCAGAGAAGTCAACATCTAAAATGCCATTTATAGAAATCTCTAAACCTTTTGAAATAACGAGATCTAAGGTGTGACCATGGCTGTGAGTAGGTGCAGAAATGTGTTGTGTGAGCTCGAATGATGACAACAGATCAGTGAACTGAATCGCAAAAGAATCAGCTATGTTATCAACATGAATATTAAAATCACCAGAGATAAGAATAAAATCATACCTTGTCACAATATTTGATAAAAAATCCCCAAAATCAGAAATAAAGCCAGCTCTGTACTGCGGAGGGTGATAGACTGTGACTATAAGAAAGGTGCTTGATGGCCTCAGGGCTAAATATTCAAAAGTGGAATAGGTACCAAAAGAAACATTTTTACAGGGTAACACTTGGGAAAAAAGGGCTGCTACACCACCACCTTTCTGATATGAGCGAGAGCAGTGTGCAAAAGAAAAGTCAGATGGTGATGCCTCAAGAAGTTCATAGTTGCCTGAGGCATTGAGCCACGTTTCAGTGAGGAATATACAGTTTAACTTATGGGATGTAATAATATCATTTACCAGAAATGTCTTATTACAGAGCGATCTGACATTTAGGAGGGCCATCTGCAGGTGATGAGAGGAGCTACATTTTTCTAAAATAGTTTGACCCCCTGTGTCTATATCATGAGAGGGAGAGCAGTAGGGATCAGCAGGACCCATACTAGAGCTGGGTGTGTTAGTGAACTGAATTGGGTCATGCTGTGATGCATGTCAGAGTGGACTGAAGGCAATGAACTGGATAAAGTTGGTGGTTAACTGTAGGAGACCCGTTTTGTTTGGGTGCACTGCACACCATCAGATAGATAAAGACTAGACTTTGTCCAAAATATATCAAAGTTAGCAATAAAGTCATGACCAGCTGCACTGCAAAAATTCTTTAGCCAAGTATGTAGAGGATACAGCCTGCTGAAGCGTTCAGAATGGCTGGAATTGAATGGGATAGGCCAGACATGATGCAGCGTTTTCCAAGGCTTTCTATGGTGAGACATAGGGTCTCGAGTTCGTCCTGAAGCTTGATTGAGCTTCTGGCCATGACGTCATTAGTACCCACGTGGGCAATGACGATGTTGACGGAAGGATGCCTTTCCAGTAGTGATGGAATAATTCCGGAAATGTCACTAACCCTACCACCCGAAACACAGTAGGTGATGGCACTCGGTATAATTAGGTCTCTAACAATCGAGTCACCAACAATGAGTATTTCAGGAGTGCACTGAACATCGCGGTTAAAGTGAATAGTTGTGCGGGGAGGAAGTTGCAGACCATCGGTACTGTCCGAGTTCCAAGGGTTGCTGCTCACTGTTGGTAACCGAGCAGCAGACAGACTGTCAGACAGAACCGGGGGGGAGAGGTCATCAGGGACTGTCGGATACGTCGGTGACAGTGTAGACTGGAAGGACGCTGTCAGCCGTGGACAACGTTGGTGGAGTTTGACATGGGCTACACAGGTCAACAACATTAGTGTCAGCCGCTAACTGGGACCACACAGCGGCCCGAGGGCTCGACAGGCCACCGCCGCCTGTAGGAGAGAGGCAAACAAGGGAAGCTATGGCATCTGATGACATCTGGGGAGATGAGGAGACTCTGAGCCGCTTGTCGGAGACGTGCACCGGACTTGGGGTGTCGCTGCCTGGGGACCTGTTGCGCTTGGAGGTAGCCTTGCGACTTCCATGTTGCCGCATCGAGGGCGATGCTGGTCATGCCTGCCGGAGAGCAGGCGGGTTGGAGGGGCACATCGCTGGACCCCGGACATCGGGACGTTTATGATTTCCACTCCGCTGTAGTGTAGGTGATGTGGAAAGATCCGCCAGAGGAGCAAAGGAGTTGTAGAGTTCTAACTCCGAGGCAACACCAGCCTGACAAGCCGGGACAGGAGGAGGGGAGCGGCGAGTCGTGACACCTACCACCGTAGACCAGGTAGAGCAACCTGAGGAGGGGTTCGGAGTAGTATCCACTGAAGAAAGACTAGGTAGACATGGATCTTCAAACAAGGTAATCCGTGCACCAAGATCTGTTTGCTTCTGTAAAAGGACTGAAATGAGGTTTCCAATTGAAGCTAGTTCACTTTTGATCTCAGTCAGGACGGAGCTGACAGTAAGCGGTCTGACGTTAGCGTTACACAGTTCAAACTCCGCGGCCGCCATCGGTCGTGTGAATTAGACAATAGAAAGGCTATTCAACTTAAGAAAAGCTGCTGTAGGCCTACAGCCTAGAACAGCTGTAACTTCCCAAAAGTTGTTAAACCCAAGCCGCAAGCTAGGGCTACCTGAATACCAGGGGTCCGTTTCACAAAGCAGGTTTAGTGAAAACCCTGGGTTTATTAACCCTGAAATGAGGGAAACGCTGAGTTTTCCGTTTCACAAAGGGAGGTAACTCAAACCAGAGAAAGAGGGGTAACTCTAGCCTGTTTCACAGAGAGAGATAACTTACGCTCTTGGTCAGTTACCGTAGTAACAGACTCTATGAAACTAACCTGGTCGGGACCAGATTTTACTCAATGAACATCGAGTTTCAATCTGTCCCCGCCCTCTTTCAGCCATTTGATTTCCTCATTCATTCAGTCAGCAGGCGAGTTTTGGCGTAGCCGTCTGTCAAAAATCATTTAAAAAATCAGAGTCAGTAGGCTATTTCAGAAGTCCATTAGGCACAGTAGGAGGCGACTTTTTTCACGAACATGGCATGTCCTTTTGACCAGCGCTCGAAGTGGAAAAAAATTAGTGCCGGTACTCCCTTATTCACATATAAGCGACGGGGGGGGCGTGCGATATTAACCCACCCCGGACCTACGACCGACGGGGGGGGGGGCGCGATCGTAACCCACCGCGGACCTACGACCGACGGAGGGGGGCGGGGGCGCCACTCCGGTAGATCCACCCCTGGTTAGGGCAAAGTACAGTACCTGCAGCCTGTGACAATTGCCGGTACGCAAGAAAAAGTGCCGGTACGCTAAAGGGTAAAATGTAGAAGTGCCCACTTCGAGCACTGCTTTTGACAACGATCCCGTGGATGACGGTGCAGCATTACTGCGCAGAGAATTAAATATTCGTCGGGAGAGGGTTATCAGACCGCGCATACATGTAGCCTTTCCAGACAATTATCATTTCCAGACAAAGATCTTTTTCAGCGGTACCGTTTCACGTCACAGTCCATCATTTACATACACAACGTAATCCGTCCTTACATTTGCAACATTACCAACCGTAGTCATGCTCTCACATCCCAGCAGATAGTGTGTTGCACTGCGTTTCTTTGCAAATGGAAGTTTTTTGTACAATGTCGGAGATGCAGAGCACTTGAGCAAGGCAACTGTATACAGTCAAATAGCCACTTAATATTTACTTTACAGTGTAAAACATAGGTCTTATCTGTTTGAACAATGTTTTTATGTCATCTTCTCCCCCGCGGGATTGCACCTAAATGAAATAAATGAATAGTTACCATTCAAGCAGTTTTCCCCTGTAATATTATTGTGATTGCAAAGGACTACATTTAAACTTACGCAGCAGTGTTGCACTTCTTTCTAAAAACGTGTTGAAACTCGCCATATGAGCGCATTAGGATTTCCAATTCGAGGTTGGTGAAAAACGTAGACCTCCTCTTCCCCGTTGCCATGGTGACTCGGCGAATCGGGGTTCCATTGATGCTGGCTTTTTGTAGTTGTGGTGCACGCGCTTAACCCTAGGTGGAACTCCTCTGAGTTGATCAAATTAACTCAAATCCGCTGTTCTGGAACCGAAAACCCAGAGTTTTCTATTTCAGAGTAGATCAACTCAGCGTTTAGGATTAGACTCAGAGGTTGTTAAACCTGCTTTGTGAAACGGACCCCAGATGGTGCAAATGCCTGATTCCAATCTAGAGCGAGTTCACTCCTTTAGATAAAAAAAGTAAGTGCCGGAAATGAAACCAGTTCTGCACAATGTTTATTAGAACACAAGTGTAATGTAAGTTGAGTTGCTTGTAAGCATCGTGCAGGAATGGTTTCTTTCCCAGCCTTTCTTTATTTCTTGATGAATTAACTATGAGAGGTAGTCTATTTTGAGGTAGTTTATTTTTGTAGATATTTTGCAATTGCATATAGTTTGCTCCCATCCCTGCCTTATTCATTCTTGGATTATCTTGTGTAATCTTTGTAAACTAATGGTTTGATATACAGTATAAAGGTGTGTGAAAGGAATAGCAGATCGTAGATCTAATAACGTGAACTGACGTTAAAACGAGCTAACACTATTTATTGATTAGCAGACCGTGTTAGGCTAGGTTACTATCGTTCTGCAACAACAAATCATTTCATGACAGTATTCTGTTTTTCCTTCTCTGGGCACCGGAAAGGTCGCTTGGTCGCTTTGACATTGTTGTCAAATTGCTCACGTGACGTCCGAAAACTCACCCATCTCTCAGAGAGCGGGCCAGGAAGAGTCCAATCAGTCAGAGGAGGAGGGGGGCGCCCGGGGCGGGGGGCTTAATAAAGTGTCATTATTATTTAATAGGCTTTGTTATGCAGTTAAATTAATGTGGGCTTATTGTTTTCAAACTAAGAAATAATAGATTCAAGATATATACACAGTGGATACATAGTTTGCACCGGGCAATGAAATTCTTAGTTTGCACGTTCCCTTCACACAAAATATACTTAAAATAAAGTAGATAAATAAACTAAACTAGAAAAAACAAAAATTTGTACAAAGAGCAGAATTTACTAAAACAAAAAAACTGTTAAATATAATTAAATATAAGGTGCTGTTTAGCATGTGCAATGTTTGCAGAAAGCAGAAGGCACTGAAATACATTGAAATATAAGAAGTTTGAATATATACATTGGATATTGAATATTATTATTAGATATGTACATAGTGCAAATGTAGTTCACAGTTGAAAGAAATATAGTTCACAGTATTGAATATAGTGCAAAACGATGTAGTTCACAGTGTTGAATTGTTGTGTTTACAGAATTCTATGTTGTCATCAGTGTTTGACAGAGTCATTCAGCAGCCTGATGGCCTGTGGATAAAAACTGTTGATAAAAACTGTTTACGCACCAACTAGTTATAGTATAAAAATATTGAAAGTGGCGCCCTTAGCATTTGCCTATACTGCCTATACTGCCAGCATTATTAAATGAAACAGATTATTACTAAGGCTTTTATTACAACTTACTAATGATATCAGCTATGAAAGCACTTGGTTACGATAAGCGTATAGCAGGCTAACAGGCTATCGTTTAGTTTAAAGTGTTCCCAGTGACAACTGTCAACAAATCTTGACAGCTCCATCGGTTTTGCCGTTTCTCAAAGTGGTACAATGTACTAGCGAGTTTGGGGATTACCACTCGAGAAACATAATCTCAGTTGAGAGGAAAAAAGCTGAAGCGGCTACTTGCTAAAATTTTGGATGTATATGGCTAAAATACATAATAACAACAGAACGCCTTAAGAGTATGTCATCACTGACAACCTTGCTGATTAAAGGAAACCGAATCTTAAAGGCAACGTGAACAAATTATGACGATGTACTAAACTACAACCGAAAGTTAGGTTGTAGATCATAATGTTATAATGTTCGAATACAAATGTAATGAAGGATACTTCGAGAACAGAATGTGAGGATTTACTTTATAATTATTATTTTTTAACCGTTTAACTGATTGATCGGTCATAAATTATATTGTCGGTTAACAGTTAAATGGTTAATTGTTAACATCCCTAATCTGAATTGATCCAGCGAGGCCACCTAACATATCCAAGGTTTAAATCATAAACAGTGGAGGGAGAGTTGCAGCAATGTGAACAATAGCTAGCCGACAATTTCTGAATTGTTAGCTTGCTGAAATAATCGGGCGAGTCCAACCGATCGTAACGTATTCAATCTTAGAGAGAGAGAGAGAGAGAGAGAGAGAGAGAGAGAGAGAGAGAGAGAGATGAGAATGTCCGACAGGTTGACTTGTTAATTAGATGTAGCTTAGTCTATTACTGACGCTGAGAACCAGTAAGCCCTTAATATTCACAGGGACTTTATGGTGACTCAATATAATTGGTTCAGAGTGTGGGTTAACCAGATGGCTACAGAGGACTAGAGGTCAGAGATGAAAGCCATGACTATATGCCACATCATACTGGGAGCCCTCATCTCAACCTGCTAGAACCAAAAATCATTCAGCATTTCTTTTTACTCAATTGTAATTATCCCTTTATCTTTATCATTTTCACATTTTTTGTAAAGAAAAAAGAGTTCCTCTTTCCTCTCTCTCACCATATCTAAATGTTGTTTCTACCAGCCATCCGTCCATCCATCCATCTGTCCATCCATCCGTCCGTCCATCCTTCCACTCCCCTGTCCTCTCCCAGCTGGGGGTGAACATGTCCAGATGGGTAACTGCGTTTGTGACCGGGCTAGTGGATTATCACAGCCGGAGAGGGCAGAAGGGGGGGGCTAGGTGGTCTTGCGGAGGTAGTGTGTTTTTCCTATGCATGTCTCTATATGGGTCTGTGCAGCATGTGGATTCACAAACACGCGTGTGTGTGTGTGTTCATATTTATAAGTAAATGTTTATGCGGTGGGGAGCCGCTTGCATGGTGTATAGGGACTCCCCATTCCTCAGACAATGGGCCAGACACCTCCCTCCTGCTCTTCATCTCCTCTCGCTGCATCTCTCTGTCCATCTCAGGGACTTTGTGGGGGGAGATATGGTTGGCTCTAGTAAAGCGTGAGATCAATTAGGATTGGTTGAGAGGACGCTTTGAAAGGCCCAGAGGTGACCCTGTCAGAGCCTGGGGATATGTATGATGGAGGTGGGGGGGGGGCAGAAAGGGAGACCCTCTCTAGACACACACACACACACACACACACACACACACACACACACACACACACACACACACACACACACACACACACACACACACAGGAGGACCCCCGACAGGACTCCCACTCCACCTTTTTGGACTATCTTGATAATCTCTCCACCCCTGAGGTGTGGACAAACCCAAATCCTCGGGGTGCTTGTCTTCCTGAATAGCAGGCTAAAATGCCTGGCCGGATTAGCCTGCCTGCCACCTCCAACATGTGTGGACAACCCCCCACACCCCTCCCTATCTCCCTTTCTTTCTCTCTCTCTGTCTTTCTTCCCTCCTCCCCTCGCTCTATCTCCGGGCTATTGTAGTTGCGTTCCTGGACGGTGCTTGTATAAGAACAGCATGTTGTTTCTGAAGGTGACAGCGAGCCGGAGTCAATGGTGTGACGCTGGGGCCAGAGTAGCTGGAGGAGGAGTCACTATTAGAGTCCCTTAGAGAAAAGTTTTGAAGCTGTTGGGCCGCCGTGTACTGCAAGGTGGGTCATAACATTCTGGTCATGAGAACTCCTTGGGAAAAATGCAAGTAATGCAGTTGAGCAATTTAGTAGACTGTGCAATCACAACATTGATTATATCCACTAGGGGTGTCCCCGACTAAGAGTTTACATAGTCGAATCTGATTCGTCAAGTCTTGCCTATAGTCGACTGATCGTCGAATCATGTTTTTTTTCTTTGTTTTTTGCTCATTGATCCATATTCTCATTTGTGGCATTGGTTTCCATTTTTTCCACACCAGACTAAAGAGCTGAAACATTCAATTAAACAATTTCGATTACAATTTCTAGGCCATTCGTCGGCGAAACACACCGCTGCCGAACGGCATGCGTCAAAACAGCCGCCCCTATTATTTTCTATGTACACACCCACACCGGCGGCGGCAGGCGCCCCGCTACACTTCACGCCACTGTCCTATTTCACAGTGTCGCCGCACGTCAAGTGCTGCCGAAAAGGCGCCTTTTTCTTTTCTTTTTTTTTTCTTCTGCTCCGGAGACGACTATATTCCTGTTGACGCGCCGCAGCGCGACGCTTCCTATGTGTGCTAGGGGCGGCACTTGTGTCATAGACGCACCGTGGCACTGCGGCGGCAGTGTTTTGCATTTGATATTTATACAAAAATAGGCTATATATCATGATTTATTTGGAGAAAGAAACTATATGTAAAATCAGACATTCAGCACCGCCTATAACCCGAATGGAATGATCCTGTGTTTTGCCGACGATTCGACTATGAGATTGGCAGTCAAATCAGGCTCCTTCGATCGAATCGTCGAATAGTCGATCGAATCCACCCTGAAAATTTTGATTAAAAAAGATCGGTCTGATGAATGTAAACAGAGTGGAATCTGTTGCCGGTGGATTGTGAAATAAATTGGACAGGACAATAGACACAACACAGAATTGCAAGGTCAAATCACTCACTCTAAGTAAATAACTAACAACCTAGTAGAAGTTTTAGGATGCTGAAAAAGAAATGGAAATAGTTTCCTAATGCCCCATTACTTTAATCAATTCTAAACAATAAACACAAGCATATGTCCTGAGTGCATCAAAGGCCCTGTTGAGTGTGAGCATTGTGAACTCTGGGCACTCTGAACTGTTAACCTCCCGGGTTGTCTGGGGCTGCTTTGTCTGGGTATTGTTTTGGGTTTGGAGGGGTGCTTATTTCCTGCTCAGCATCACGATTTCTAGGACACAATACAGGTCCTCAGGGTTAGGTGGCTAAGGATGTGCCAGAGAACGTGTGTGTGTGTGTGTGTGTGTGTGTGTGTGTGTGTAGAATGTCTAGGTTTACGCCTTGTTGACACTTGGTGGGGGGGGGGGGGGGGGTGCCGGCTCAATGGCTAAGTTCACGTAGGAAGCAGACACACACACACACATTGTGTGCCAACAGGTTTAGTGTTGGACTAGATTGAATGTAGGATAGGATAGGATAGGATATATACTTTTTTTGATCCCGTGAGGGAAATTAGTTTCTCTGCATTTAACCCAATTTAACCGAATTAGTGAACACACACAGCACACAGTGAACACACAGTGAGGTGAATCACACACTAACCCCTCTTGCCCACTGGATGCGTTCGTCAACGCATCCCATTGACTTTGAATGGGGCTGAGTCGCAATGCATTGTGGCTCCGTCAGTCAAGTCGGCTCCGTTCGTTGCGTTGAAAAGTTGAGAACATTTTATCTTTTCAGGCCAAAATGGATCCGTCAGCCAATCAGAACGACACCCCCTCCGTCAGACACGCCTTCCGTCTTCCGTTGACGGTTGAATGCAGTGGGTAACAGGCGTAACCCAGAGCAGTGAGCTGCCTGCCCAACCAGCGGCGCTCGGGGAGCAGTGAGGGGTTAGGTGCCTTGCTCAAGTGCGATTGTGTGTTGCTCATGGGGCTTAATAAGCCCACCTGTTCACCAATGTACGCTTACACAAATATGACAGAGAGAGAGGAGGGAGTACCTGGCTCTGTTCATTAGCGTAGATTGTGATTAAACATTGTTTTAGGTGTACTTACATGTGTTGGCTTTATAATGCTTAGGAAGTGGATTTGCTCTCGTCTGTGAATGAGACAATACTGTTTGAAGGACGAGTGTATTGACATTTTTTATCACTTAGTGTGTGTGTGTGTGTGTGTGTTTGCATCTATGTGTGCACGCTTGCTTGTCTATTCCTAAATTGGCAATGTTGTAACAGCGTATCTGTATTTGTTATGGTGTCATAAAAGTGTTGTCTTAGTGACACACACACACACATGCAGGCTAGGTGCCCCCCACAGCCTCCCCTTGTGCCAAGCCTTTAGCCGACCACTGTTTGCATAATTATGCTAATTCACTGTGCCATAGTGCTAATTGGACCTTGTTAGACAATAACGCTGGACTCAGGCTGGCAGAGACACATGCACATGCACACACATGCGCACAGTTGTGACAAGGTTTGTGGTTCCTCTCTTCACACTTTATTCTAGCGTTCTGTGGAAGCAGCATATTATTGTTATTTTCTATATAGTAATTTTGGTGAAATGTTTTAGGTAATGAAATGTTATTGGTAGTATTATTATATTTATTTTTATCAAGTTGAATCTAATCTCAAGTAAGATTTGTGCTGCTTGGGGGCATAAATATACTTTCTGGTTGACTTAATTGAATGTAATGTCAACGTCATGTCTCAGTGGTGTGATGGAGGAGAAGGGTAACGTGCCTACGAGGTACACACAGTAGCACACAGTAACCTGCCTATGAGGTACACACACAGTAACCTGCCTATGAGGTACACACACAGTAACCTGACTACGAGGTACACACAGTAGCACACAGTAACCTGCCTATGAGGTACACACACAGTAACCTGCCTATGAGGTACACACACAGTAACCTGCCTATGAGGTACACACACAGTAACCTGCCTATGAGGTACACACACAGTAACCTGCCTATGAGGTACACACACAGTAACCTGACTACGAGGTACACACACAGTAACCTGACTACGAGGTACACACACAGTAACCTGACTACGAGGTACACACACAGTAACCTGACTACGAGGTACACACACAGTAACCTGCCTATGAGGTACACACACAGTAACCTGACTACGAGGTACACACACGGTAACCTGACTACGAGGTACACACACGGTAACCTGACTACGAGGTACACACACGGTAACCTGACTACGAGGTACACACACGGTAACCTGACTACGAGGTACACACACGGTAACCTGACTACGAGGTACACACACGGTAACCTGACTACGAGGTACACACACGGTAACCTGACTACGAGGTACACACACGGTAACCTGACTACGAGGTACACACACGGTAACCTGACTACGAGGTACACACACGGTAACCTGACTACGAGGTACACACACGGTAACCTGACTACGAGGTACACACACAGTAACCTGACTACGAGGTACACACACGGTAGCACACAGTAACCTGCCTACAAATTACACATAGTAGCACAAATTAACCTGCCTACGAGGTACACACACAGTACACGCCCATGTGTCTGCGGCTATGCACAATTGCATCAATGTATCTGTGAGTGTTTGTGTGATTTTTTTTTTTATGTCCGTGTTTCGATGTCGATCCATGGATCTCATTGTGTGTGTGTGTGGCTGGTACGCACACACATATGTATGTGTGTGTTTATGTAAGTATTTGTGTGCTTGTGTTTTTACACACGTGCACGTGTGTGTTATTAACAGTAAGCAGTTGGGGGGATTAGGTTGAGGAAATGAGTGGAGCGTTAGATGGGGCTTCCCTGCATTGTCACCACTGCTAACACTCTAAGCTAATTACAAAGCCATACTTTAACAGCTCAGCCCCACCCGCCTAGCAGTACTCACCCGCCCCAGCCCTGACCCCCTCCGCCTGGGATGAATGAGAGTTGGGAGGAAAAAGAAAGAGTAATAACAGGTCTTTCTTTTATGTCCCTAAACCACCCCCCCCCCCACCCCCCCTCCTCTGGACGGATACAATTATTGGATTTTTCTCCATTTAAGTCACCCAACTCCGGTGTGCCCCTCCCTGCCAAGACCCCTAAGGTGGCTGAGGTCTCTTCTCTACCATGGCCTGCCTCTCTCTCTCTCTCTGTTTCGTTCCCTGCCTCACTCTCATTTCACACAAAAACACTATCTTCAACACTAACAATTACTTATAATATGCTTATTCACATCCAGCCTCATACGGTATAGTCCCACGTATTGGACATACACATGGCACAGGATTGACCTAAAATAAGCTACAATATGGTCAGATATTGACATTGGTCGATAATGTTTTTACTGCTACATTTATTTGTTTTTACTTGTCTTTGTACGAAAGGGAACTTGTATTGTAATTTAATTTTCTTTGCTATAACTTTGATGACAAACAAATCTAGCAAGTATTTAAAGCCTTTTATGTCTACATTATTTTATTTTGATCTTATGTTAAAATGGAAATGTAGCCTAGGCAAGTTGATTTTGAAATGTCTACAGACGTAGTCTGTTTGTGTACGATGCTGTGATTTCCACGGTGATTTCTGTGTGTGTGTGTGTGTGTGTGTGTGTGTGTGTGTGTGTGTGTGTGTGTGTGTGTGTGTGTGTGTGTGTGTGTGTGTGTGTAAGTGGGCCTCCATTAGAGAGCTAAGTGATTAGTGCATGGTAGGTAATTAGGCCCTCTTCTCTCTCTCTTGTACACATGGAGTGCTTCACTGTGTACTCCCAATGGTGTGTGTGTGTGTATACAGTATGTCCGTGACGATGTTTTAAAACAAATAGATGATTGTGATTAGTGTGTTGGTCGGGGAGAAGAACAGCTCATGTGTGTGTGTGTGTGTGTGTGTGTGTGAGAGACTGTGCCTGTGTGTGTCAGGGTTCCCAGGAGCCTGTATCCAGTAGTGTTTTGGTCAAGTTTATCTGCTCTAAATTATTTCCCAAATGAGTCTTTTGTGTCCATGTTTCCAAAGCTGACATTTAGTAAATATTTACATTTTTTCATCATCATTATGAGCAACCTAAAAATAATAAAATAATATATTTTTTAAATCCTTACTTATGACTCTCCTTCAAGTAAGTAACCAGTGTTGTGACAAACTGAGCTACCTGCTCAGGATGTGCTACCTAAGCTAATGAGCATGCTCACATCATGCCGTATCTTAAAGAATCTTAAAGCCTGTCCATTATTTTGTGCTACCTGAACCTACATCAGAAGCTTATGTATTTAATATTTCAATCCATAATCAGCTATGTTATAGTAGGCTAAACAATACCCTAAAAAATGGTATTTTTGTTGTAGCTTGTGACAAGGCTTTATATTTTATCAGGCCAATTAATGAGTTAAAATGTTAAAGATTTGACAAGTCATAGGCTAGTTTTGTTTCTTATAAACATGGTATCGCATTGTGGCGAGGGAGCTCAGTTTGACACAACACCGGGACTGTATTTTTCTTTGACGTGGTGTTAACGTGTTGGCTGTTGGGTTAATGACCTGCTTAGGGACTTTCCATAAAACAACATCTCATAAACAGCTCCAGTCAGTCAATGGCAGAGTCCCCAGAGGGACCTTTGACTGTCAACTGGCTGTTAGCACCACAAGCATTAACCCGAAGGTGTTGACACTAATCGGGGTGTTAAATGCTAATGTAGGCTAGCACAAGCCTCCTAGCTAACTGATTTTTTTTCAAGTAGCCCACTTATAGATAGCACTAACTTATCTCTAGCATCTCTCTGGTGGCATTAAATTGCAAGAAGAAAAAAAAGAAAGAACTGTCACTAAGTAAACTACGATTGCTCTCTTATAGCTGGTGATTTCATTCAGCTAAATAATGGAGTTTCAAATGAGCGGACCAAATTATTTTTTTATAAAATGAATTGCCTGAGGGAAAGAGGCTTTAGTAATTTAAATTGGTTGTGTGAAATGTTTCTTGTTTTTTTTTATACGGTAGTTTAAAGAGAACTCATTTAATAATTGTCTTTCAGTGTTTCATGAAAAAGCAACTGTTCAACTTTATGCTTTCCTTTCCTATGCTTTCTCTTTCTCTCTCTCTGCCACTCTGCCTCTATCTACTCCTGCCAGTGACTTTCCACCACCACAATAACAGTCTTGAGCCACAGTGCCATTGCAGAGCCACTGCCACACATGTGCACACTCGTGTGCACGCAAAAATACAAATACATGCACGAGTACTGAAGGAGCAATACACTTACAGCTTTTATGTGGCTTTCCCAAGTGGCTGTTTTTCAGTGCATTTACAATAGAGACGCCCTAATGTGGGTTTGTTTAGAGAGCTGCTTAATTGGAGTGGGATGCTCTAATTGCATCTCTTTTATGGTATTGTGTGTGTGTGTGTGTTTGTGTCACCTGGCGTTTATTTAGGCTGTGCAGGAAAACATTTGCTCAGCAATAACTGCATTACACACGCACACACACAAACACACACACGCAGAGTATGGAGTGTTTGAGCACCAAGTGATAGAAAGACGAACACATTAACAATGTCTCTTAATATGAGGTGAGCTACAGTCCGTCTGTGTGCTCCATGCTAATGTGGATACACAGCAGTCATCTCTCCGCTCTCCTGTTGTGACTGCCCAGCTGGGGGCGGTGTAAGTCTTTGTATGACTCAACCACTGGCAGTACACCCTGTACCGAGGGACCATCACCACACTCTTAAGCTTATGTGTTTTATTCTCTAATTGTCTTTGTTTAGAGGATTCTTCCCAGCATATATTTAGCTCGAGTGCTCCATGGTGTTAAAAGAAAAGGTTCCTCCGGCACAAGTAAGATTAGATCTCTGAAAAAATGTAAAAACAATAAAGAATTTGATTGACCTTTAATATCTGCTTTTTCAAAGTACTTTTAAGTTAAGCGGATGCTTTTCTTTATGGGATATTGGAGTTTATGCATTTGTGCACAAACACATTGCATGTGTTCTAAGTGGGTCAGAGGTCCATGGATAATCGATACTCGTCATTTAAGCCTATTCCCTCTTAGCAAACACACACACCACAGTGCTTTGCTAATCAATTTCAAACAAGCCACTTACTCTTTCCTGACTGAAAGGACATAGAGAGAGAGATAATTATGTTTTCTCTGTTTTTACTCTCCGTCCGATTTGGTATATACTTTTGTGTGTGATGTATTTAGCTTATTGTAATTTTTGGGGTTTGTGTGTTCTGAATAGAGATATATTATATATATTATATTAGTAACTATTCTATTTTATTCTCTATTCTATTCTAACTATTCTAAGGGTTGTGTTTACAGATCCTCGGTAAGTCAATCAGATCACGTTAAAGACAGATTGGTCTATGGGCCGTCAATGCTTTTTGTGTGTGTGTGTGTGTGTGTGTGTGTGTGTTTGAGCGTGTGTTTCTCTTTTTCTCCTCCTCGTCTCTATGTTTTAATGCCCCCACTTCAGCAAACACAAAACCCCACCAGCCACAGTCATTTTTTCCCTTATCTTCCTCTATCGTCCTCGAGCACTGCTCGCTCTCCCTCTCTCTTCGAGCGCCCCTCGATCGCCCGCTCCTACCTCCTGTCCTTTACCTCCACGGGGGGAAACAGACAAGGTCATGAAGATAAACAATGAAAAGTGAAAGCTGGAGAGGCAGAGAGAGAGAGAGAGAGGGAGGGAGGGAGGAGGGGTAAAGCCAGAGTAAGATTGATCTGAAATGAACCATCTCATTTGGACATTAGCCCCTGGGCGGTGGTGGTGAGAGGCTAGCTAGCCTAGCGGATAATGCACATTGCCCAATTGTGTATAGGGCATTATTTAGCTTCAGTTAGCTGGCCGCTTTGACCAACTATTACTGTGGGGAATGAAGAGCAAGGAAAGTGTGTGTGTGTGTGAGTGAGAGTGAGAGTGAGAGTGAGAGAGAGAGAGAGAGAGAGAGAGAGAGAGAGAGAGAGAGAGACTGACAGGTGGGTCACTGTTTCTTGCTCATGCTCCTGGCAAATGCATGGCTTTACTTACACATCAATGGTACAAAGAAATGTATGTGTGTAAGAGAGAGTGTGTGTCTTGACACACTGCTTTTGCTGCTATTTCCATCCATGTGTACTGTGATGGACAACATTACCCCAGACTTGGTCCATTGTGCTCGATATGAACCCTTTTCTCTGGAGTAGGTTATTAAGTCAAATGTCCCTTTAGCCCCAGGCTAATGAGCTTTTTGACTATGAAACTCCACTACTGGTTCAGCCATCTCAGACCGGGATACAGACAGCCCTCAAATGCAACAGCAACCAACTATATCTTTTCTATCTTCTATCCATCACTACCTTTGAGAGTGTTGTTAACTTCCAGAAAAAAAGTAATCAGTATTATGTTTGACTAAAAACAACATCCTCCCCTTCATGCAGGCTCTCTTTTGAACCCCATCCCCAGACTCCTGCTAATATACATCATAACTAAGCCCAGCTTACAGCGTCTATCGCTGAGTTAACTTGCCTTGCTAGCTGCCAAGTTGAATGCTGAGAGGAACTGAGAGCTAAGGATACTAGTGTCCTTATGGATGGGTCAGGGTCCTGTCTTCATAGATACCCTGGTCAGGGTCTCTCCATCAATACCCTATTTATATTTATATTTATTCAGATTATACCACAGTTCAATTTACAACCCTGATTCAGACCGAATCCTAGTGGCAAATCAACAACATATAAAACATTTTAAATGGCTGTATTTTTCTGATAACATTATTTCCTCAGTGGCACTGACATCTAAGGATACTAGTGCCACAAATGCACACCCATAGCCATTCGGCTGTCCTGCTCTGTGTGGGTCCTGTCTCCATGGATACCCTGGTTAGGGTCCTGTCTCCATGGATAGCCTGGTCAGGGTCCTGTCTCCATGGATAGCCTGGTCAGGGTCCTGTCTCCATGGATACCCTGGTCAGGGTCCTGTCTCCATAGATACCCTGGTCAGGGCCTGTCTCCATGATTACCCTGGTCAGGGTCCTGTCTCTCCAGCAATACCCTATTTATATTTATATTTATTCGGATTATATCACATTTAAATTTACAATCCTAATTCAGACCAAATCCTAGTGGCAAGTCAAATATATATATATATATATATATATATATATATATATATATATATATATATATATATATATATATATATATATATAAAACAATTTAAATGGCTGTATTTTTCTGATGACATTATTTACTCAGAGGAACTGACAGCTCAGTATACTAGTGCCACATAAGCACACCCATAGCCATTTGGCTGTCCTGCTCTGTGTCCGTACAGATTGGTCAGGGTCCTGTCTCTATGGATACTCTGGTCAGGGTCCTGTCTCCATGGATACCCTGGTCAGGGCCCTGTCTCCCCATCGGTACCCTAGTCAGGGACCTGTCTCCATTTATACCCTGGTCAGGGTCCTGTCTCCATGGATATCCTGGTTAGGGTCCTGTCTCCATGGATGCCCTGGTCAGGGCCTGTCTCCATGGTTACCCTGGTCAGGGTCCTGTCTCTCCATCGATACACTATTTATATTTATTTGGATTATACCATAGTTCAATTTACAACCCTAATTCAGACCAAATCCTCGTGGCAAGTCAACAATATACGTAAATGACTGTATTTTTCTGACAACATTATTTACTCAGGTTTCAGATCTCACTTGATAGCCTGCAAGGTTATGAGGTATCATGTTTGGTAGCCGCAAGAGAGCAATCCAGATGCCATCACTACTAAGACCACTTTCTGGGCCTTATTTGCTACATTCTTTAGCCCTTAATGTATTCCCTCTCATTTTCTATCACTCCCAGAGTGTCAGACTCCTGTTTCAGGAGGATTAACCTAACGAGTCAGTGTGTTGGGATCGGAGAGAGCATTACCAGGATAACTGAAGAGACCCTCCCATAAATACATACAAATTAACCTGTTGGCCATCTTCGACCGAGTGACAACGGTTCGCTATAGGCCTTTAATCATACATATACAATTTAAAACAAATCATACAAAATAATCATGCCGACTACAAATAAAAAGCAATGTTGTCACACTACCATCTATGTCCTTAGTAATAACTTGAATGCAGTTGACCTAAACCGATGCCTGATGGATAGATAGATAGGTAAATGTGTGTGATTGTATTTTCTTCGAATTTCTCTCAACATAAATTAAGCTGAGGTGGTTTTTTTTAATGGCGTGTTTCTATATTCACGTACAGCACACATGAATACGAGTTTGTATTGATATCCGACTATGTATAGGATTATATTATATTATGCATACATTAAATAGTAACTAATGCAACAAATTCTACGTGAATTAATCTCCTGTGATAACAATGCAAATATAATTAAAACAAGCATTAATTTGTACGGGGGCAAATTAATTACATTGAAGGGAAATTCAAGCCATTATTAGAGCATACTGCCAACTAGTCGTCTAATGTCCTAATAACACAAGCAAGTCTCTCAAGTCCCCATCAAAGAGTTTAATTACCAGCATGTCTTTGTTTCCCAAGGTTCAGCCGAATAATAACACATCCTTGGAGCTCCCAGGAAATAAACAACATCATAGCTGTGTGTGTGTGTTGCCCACCTGGGTACAAAGTTATAACAAAGGTATTATTTCTACATTTCCAGGGTTTCCTTTTAAGAACAAAACAGCAATTAGGCCCTTAGACTTTTTTGCCAAAATCAGGTTTTGTGTGTGTGTGTGTGTGCATACATGTAAGTGCCAAGAAAATGTGTATAGCTAGACCCCAGGAGAAGGGGCCACATACACACACAATGGTAAGATTTTAATAACAACTCGACAGGATCAGAGGGGCTGAGAATGGGACATGGGGGGTCTCCTGAGGTCCGGAGAGACAGAAAAGAACGTAGAAATCCACACACTTAAGTCAAAGAGACGATGAGAGGGAGCATGTAGGAAGGACACCTTGGATGAAAGACCCACAGGATAAGTGCAAAGATGGGTCCTGACAGGAGACAGGGCTGTCTTAAAATGTGCCTGTGTCAAATTCCAGACGCCTGCTTCACCGAATGCCTGCAAGCGTCATCGTAGTAACACACACACACACACACACACACACACACACACACACACACACACACACACACACACACACTAAGCATAGTGATAACCCATCAGCCCTGGCTGGGTGTTGTTTAATCCAACCTGACTTGCACTCGACAGAAAAAGCAAATTCACTTCCACTCACGGTCTGGAAAACGGGCTGCTCTTAACACAAATGGCAGTTTTTGAATTACTGTGTGTGTGTGCGCGTGCACGTGGCTGTACACACAAACGTGTACACCCAATGGTTTTATTTTTGCGTGTTTTTATTGTGTTTATTTGTCTGTGGGGTCATATGGGGGTGCTCTACACTTTAATATGTGATTGTGTGTGTGTGTGTACATGTATTGGTGGTGACAACCTCTTCAACAGAAGCCCTCTTCATTGTGTGACAGGCAGATAGCTGGGCTTCTCTGCTCTATTGTTAGTCTGTCATCACACCCTGCTTGTACCGCCAGTTCTACAGTCTTGTCTCTGTGCGCTTTGTCCCTGTGTGTGTGTGTGTGAGACGTGTGCACTTTGTCCATGTTTGTGTGTGTGTGAGACATGTGCGTCTTTGTCCAGGTGTGTGTGAGACGTGTGCGTCTTTGTCCAGGTGTGTGTGACGTGTGCGTCTTTGTCCTTGTGTGTTATGGAGCATCAGTCCAGTTCATGTTGTATGCAGGCTGTTGGTTGTGCACCCTGACTTGGTGCTTGCATGCACATGTGTGTATGCATCGGTACACCTTTTTGAGTGTGTCACTGTGTTTGTGTGTGTGTGTGTATTTGTGTGTACTTATGTATTTACAGTTGCCTGCGTGGGCCATATTCTCGGTGAGTGTGTGCATCAGGCTTCATCTGCGGCGCTTCATGAGCGGAGGAGAGAACATTGAGGCTGACAAGCCATTGTTTGATGGGGCCGTTGGTTGCGGGTGGAGCACCGCACCCCTCGCCCCCCCCTCCCCTCCCCTCTCCCCCTCTATTATTAGGAGACTTGTCATTAAGCTCTTGTTGCCCAATCAAAATGGCCAGGAGTACTTTGCTGCAGCGCTGTCACTCGTGAAGAGCAGAGGGTGCCTGGTGCACACACACACACACACACACACACACACACACACACACACACACACACACACACACACACACACACACACACACACACACAGCCTGTAGTGTGGGCACCACAGATGTGATGAATTGTTTTTAATTCAGTATCTGTGCTGTGCACCCGGTTTTGTTACTATTATTATTATTATTATTCCTATAAACGCCTCCTCAGAGAGAACTCTGCACAAAGAGCACACATTTAAGGCATAATATGTTTTGACATGTGTAAAGACGAACATCAAAAAAATGTGTACCTGTGAATGTGGTTGTGAGTTTTAAATCCTAACATAAAGGCTACACTTTTATGTTAGGATTCTTCGAACTGCACTGTGTACAAGCCTCTTGGAAAGGGAGCCAAATGTGTTGCTACAACAGAGTAGCAACATGCAACTTGCAATGCAACTTTTCCAGGCCATTACTGCATATCATTAAGTGGCTGCATATAGAGCGGTGCAGGGATGACGTATTTTTGTAGGCCAACCCGGAAGTGAGCATCGCCCTGGGTTCCCTCGACCAAAAGCCAATGGGTTTTTCCCATTGGATTTTACATTATTGCAGAAAATAAGTTCTGTGGCAAACAAAAGTTTATGATACTCACACGTTTTGTTAAGTGAGATAATCTTCACCAATGAACACTACTTTTATGATTTTTGAAGCGTAAATGCAATCGCCAGAAAAGAGATAAGACGCGTAAAAGCTTCAAAATTCACGAGTGGGGTATTTACCAATGTATTTTATGTCGTAGACCAAAACGTGTCAATCTCAAACTTGTGTACAGACCTTATTTCAGGCATCTAACCAAAAACCCATTCAAAAAACCTGTTGACTTCGAGACGAGGGAACCGGAAGTGCCAACATGCTAACGGATTTCCGGGTTTTAGGACTCATTCCTGTACCACTCTATTGGTTGAAACATGTTGTCAAGTTTCTCTTACTCCTCCTAGTCAGCTGTTAAGGTCAACAATGCAGCAAAACACACAAACAAGTAAACATACAGCGACACTAAAGGTACGTAGACATAGAAGTAGCTAGACAGGTCAGACACAGACTTGAGATACCACTCTTGTACATTTCCTGTGTCAGGAGGTGATGAGAACAAACAGGTGACATCACTTCCTGCGAAGGACAATTACACAGGAACATGCCAGGATCCTTCAGAAAAACACTGTCATGGTCATAACACGGCTTCCCGGAGCTCAGAATACACACATACACGCACGCACACACCAACACACATACACGCATGCTCACGCACACACCAACACACTACGCCCAGAAAACATCTAGAATGGCTCTATTGTTAGCACCAAGGTTTGTTTATTGACATGATGTGTGACCCGACTTCTATTAGTCTGCTACTGTGTATTTCTTTCATTCTTGTTGTCGTACAATGAAAAAATAATTGAATAGTCTTCGTCCCGTTTCTTTAATACATCTCAAAACATCCAGACAAATGCTGAAAAACATGTTGCAACATGTTTTTTGTTGCTTGTGTTTGAACTATATTGGTATTGTAGCATTTAAGTTGTGCTTATGTAGTAAATATATTGTTAATATTCAGCTTTGAATCGTGATGTTTCTCAAGTAAACTAGAAGTATTGACCCTATTGTTGTAAAATGGGCCTCGGCTATTGTGCTTTCCTGAGCTGCAATACCTTTCCCATCCTTAGGGTGGAAGCAGTGGCTGCAGTTTGAGAGTTTACGACCTAGTAGAAAAAAAAGGCTGTAAGAAAAAATCCTGTAGCAATGTTAGTAAAACACTTTGGCATATTTACATCAAGTTATTCTATGGCAGACCAATCTTTTTTTTAAAGAAGAATAAACAAATACAAAAAAGGCTAATTTACAGGACATACTTTTTCTTAATCATATCTGCTGACATATGTAGTATCTATTAGATATTCTATTGTATTCTTATAGTTGCTTATCTATATTACATTCTATTGTATTATAATCTGATAGTACTTTATCTATTAGATATTGTGTTGTATTCTGATGTCCACTGTGCCTTGGGGGACGGTTCAGGAATGGGTGACAGAACGTAACAATGTGACGAGGAATACACATGAGCAGAATATTTGTTTAAACGTTTGTATGGTAATTGATGGACCCTTGTTAAGGAACACCTTAGAGTCAATACCAGCAGCAGGACTGAGGGAAACAGAGGGAGACCGCAAAGAGGGAGAGAGCAGAGAGGGATAGAGCAGAGAAGGAAAGAGCAGAGAGGGAGAGAGCAGAGAGGGATAGAGCAGAGAGGGAGAGAGCAGAGAGGGACAGAGCAGGGAGGGACAGAGCAGGGAGGGAGAGAGCCAGAGGGAGAGAGCTAGAGAGAGAGGTGGAGGATATTGATCAGGTGCAGCCTGCATTGAATTCCAAGTTTACCTGACCTTCCAAATGGCTTGCATCATCACCGCAGTGTGCAGCTGCTGTTCACTTCCTTCCTCCGCCTTCCACATTTCCTCCCTTTCACACTTCACTGTGCATTATTGTCCCTGTGTGTGTGTGTGTGTGTGTTTGTGTGTGTGCGCTTGGCTACAGTTAAAACCTAAATTGAGCTGTTTTGATTGTTCAGTCAAAGTGCCTGCAGCTTACAGCCCTTGGGCTGAGGAGCACACACACACACACACACACACACACACACACACACACACACACACACACACACACACACACACACACACACACACACACACACACACACACACACACACACAGATGCAGTTACTATCTGTACTCTTCTTATAATTGAAGTATTGTTGGTGAGGAGATTGAACATTGTTTTAATTACTCGTCACAACGACTTGTGTCTCCTTAATGAACCATGCTTTTCATTACCAACAAACTTATTTAATACTTATTTAGTTTATTTACTTAAACAATCTTATTTAGCCCAATGAGGTGAGGAAATTACTACCAAAAAGGGTTTATGCAGAATGAAGGCATTAAAATACATTTTAATGTTTTGTTTACTTAGTTTTTTGGGAAGGAAGGAACCCATATAGTCTGTATTTGTGTTGTTTTAGATTATCATTTGGCTCCATTTGGCTTGGTAATGAGAAACAAAGGAACAGGAGGTGAGTGTGGATGTAACTATAGGAGATCAAGATTATCCTGGGGCTTTCCCAGTTGAGGTGTGCAGTAACCATGCATCTGTAACAACATAAACATATCAGAAAGTACTTTCATTAATATAGTGTCATATTTGCCATGGTATCCTGATGCCCCTACATTAGGCCTCTGGAAGCTCACTATTACAAAAGATTTATGCTAGAACTATGCAACGGCATGTTTGGCTTCCTGGGGAATTAATGAGGAAAATATTATTTGTTGATTTGTAAAGTGAATGAGGCCAAACCAGGGTGCAATGATACCATACAATTATGCAAATTAAGGCAAAGAAAAAAAAAGATCATAAGAAAAAAGCATGGTAATGACGTTGCAGATAGATGCTTGTAATGTGAGGTGTATAGAAACACACACACTCCAGGGATGATGTCTGGCCAGGTGGATAAAAGTAGTGCTATTGTAATTCGATAGATGGTTTTCTCTAAGATAATCTCCCTTAAACAGACGATCATTAGGGAGTAGATTGGATTGATGTGGGGATGGGAGAAAATTAGAAAAGCAATGTTTCGCCAAACTGTCTCTCTCTCTCTGTCATTTTTGTTATTGTCTATCTCTCTCACTCCTTTTTATAACAGTATTTTGTTCCTTCCTTTCGTCATGTCTCTCCAGTCTCCTCTGTCCTTGTAGCGCTCCAGATGTCCTTGAGGGCTTTGGTCCGCAGGGTCCAACTATTGTTGAATTCTAGTTTGATACAACTTCAACAAGCTCTGTTCTACATGTTGAATGTGTATGTGCTTTCTTTGTAGATCTCTCCTGTGCACATTCCAACTACTTATATCCATTTACACAACTTCTCTCTCTCTCTCTCTCCCTCTCTCTCTCTCTCTCTCTCTCTCAGCATAATCCGACACTCAGACTGCCAGGTTAACGTAGAAACATCAATAACATTCCGGCTTGACAATATCTATCTGCATTTCACACATACACACACACAAGCACGCACACACTTACACACACACATGTACACACACAGAGTGATACAATGATTGAATACCTCCAGAAGTGGGAGACATAGAGAAAATAATTAAAAATATAACATAGAAGGACAACATAGGGGCTGCTGATCATTATCATCTGTACCTTTTTACCAAGAACAAACTTCAGGGACCTTCTTTTCAGTCCAGAGAGTTCTTTGAATACCCTCACAATAATACGGCAAGAAAAATACACCGTAATCGATATACATCTAATTATATACATCTAATTTACTTTTGTCAGAAAGGCCTAGGGTCCAGCAATCCAATCATGATCACCCTCGGGAATGTAGCGATCACAATATTATTTAACTAATATAATATATTATTTATGTGGCTGTTTAGAATGAACTTAAACCAAAACATGAACTATGCTGAATTTCAGGTGTTGAGCATTGCTGCTGTCATCTTCATTTAGACATGCCATGCAGCGCAGACCTCCATGTTCAGAAATACATGAAACATGAGTCCCTCCACTTGGTCAGCAGAATCCATTCTTTACTGTGTTTTATTCTTTACCTTGATAGCAAGATGGAAAAGGAAAACAAACCACTGCACGCACGCACGCACGCACGCACACACACACACACACACACACACACACACACACACACACACACATACAAGCACAAGCACCCATCAGCATCCGCCAATCAGAATAATTTGACTGGGTTGATGCCTGTCAATCTAGAACCATCAGGGATACTCTGCTAACACACACACTAAGAAAATACACTGTGCGTACGCGTGTGATGTGCTTTTCTGATCATTACCCATTCCCACCTCTCACCGTGGTTACTGTGTTACGTCTAATCACACAAAACAACACGACTTCCTCTGATGAGAGCCCTTCTGTGTGTGTGCACGCGCGTGAGAGTTTTTATGTATGCGTTTCTGTGTGTTTATGTTCATAGTGTGTGTGTGTGTGCGTGTGCGCACATCTGTGTGTACATTTGAAACAGACAATTGTTGAAAGCCACCCATCACTATTGTCCTGCTATGCAAACCTTGAACACCTTGAATCATGTTGAAGTAAGGGTTAGGGTTAGGTACATGTTGATGCACATGTACATACACTGTAAGAAAACCCCCCGTAAAAAAACGGTAAATGACTGGCAGCTACGGCTGCCAAACAAAAACCGTAAAATTAAAGTAAAAAACCGTAATTCAAATAATGTGCAAAAACATTACATTTACAGAAAATTTCATTCAAATGTTTACAGAAAAATAACATTATTTTACAGATTTTTCCCAAATAATTATGATCAATCACCTTCAATAAAAGGACAATCCTTAAAGTTCTGCAGGAAAATACCGTTATTTTACAGATTTTTCCCAAATAATTATGATCAATCACCTTCAATAAAGGGACAATCCTTAAAGTGAATCTGTAACAGAGGTGCAACACAGCAGACAAAGCAGAAACATTCTGAATCCTCCTCCAAATTGCCAGTAATCGTCTGGATCTTTGGTGCTCCTGGAGGGGACACACACACACAAACAATATTAGTCAGCTTACCGTTGGAGACATAGGCATGCAAAATATTACTCAACAGCCTCACACATACATTCATTCTTACATAATATTTTTATTATGACTGATGTGAACTTGGTTTCATAAAACAAATCCATTCTCTGTATTTTTTGCCTCTGCTTGCCTACCTGTCCGAGTTTGCACCCCAGCAGCTGGTGATATCTGTCATACTGGTTCTTCAGCCTTCTCATGATCACACAGGTGATGCACAACAATACAGGGACACAGTGAAGAATATGGTAAATGGATTGTTCTTGCATATAAAGTGCTTCTCTAGTATTATATCAACCACTCAAAGCACTCTACAATACATGTCTATTATTCACCCATTCACACACTGATGGCAGGCTCTACCAGGGTGCCAACCCATGAGGGAGCTCATGAGGGAGCCCTAATTATTCACACACACATTCACACGCTGATGCACAGCATCCATGGCAACTTGGGGTTCAGTGTCTTGCCCAAGGACACTTCGACAGGTGGACTGGAGGAGCCGAGAATCGAACTGCCAATCTCAGCAAATTCTGCATTTGGCCTTTTGCAAAAACTGGACAGGACAGGTCATGTTTATCAAATGTCTTTGTTCTACTAAATTCTCAGCTGGATAAGGAACACCAGATGAGAGATAGCTATGATAAGCATTCAATCTCATTCAGTCTCTCAGACTGATCAGGACTTTTTAATTAGGCAAATAGTATGATTTATATGAATACCTCTTAAACATTCATCTATTGCTTCCTTAAAAATGTTTTGTAGTATAGGCTATATATTTTGTAACTTACTTTTCCCTCTGGCAATCATCACCTCGCCTTGATAAGGGTGTTTCTGGAATTAAAATAATATCAGTGAATTTATGTATTACATAAACACGTACATGGAACTTAACATACATTTTGATTCATTGAAACTTAGACTGCTCGTTTCGTTAAGTGAATGAAATATCAATTAAACAAGGACGAGATTAGTCTAAAACCTCTAACAGTTACAGTGTTTGTGTAGGTTAACATTTTGGATGTTGTTTGGTGTTAATGTGAAAGTCACATCTGACCATCTAAAGCTAACAAGGGAGGGATAGGCAGAGCAGAGGACAAACACAAAAAGATTCCAGTAAGTTCTAATGTTAGAGTCTTAGCATTACATTACATTAGACCAGTCCTCCCTCTCTCTCACACACACACACACACACACACACACGTTGTGACCAGAAGTTAGGCTACATTATAACTTTTAAATGAATATTTTCAGAAGGCAGTAAGGCTGTTACCATTCACCAAAACCGTCACCGTTATTACACAAGCAAGTACAATTACGTTATAACAACGTAACATTATTACTGAGCTGCGCAAGTGTCTGTAATGTTAGTAACATAACGTTAATGGTATGACGAAGATTTGCTGCCTGTAAACAGAACAAGCAAACCATCCCGACTAAAAGCACACTCAGTATTAATGTTGTGTTTTGCTGACATGAATCATGCCAAGCTTAACAAGCTAGTTAACGTACCACGTTAAATTAGCTGTAACATCAGTTCATTACTCAGCAGTTAGCTAACCTAACAGTCTGACAACGTTACAGTCTAAATTATGGATATGAACACAAACATTACGTTAGGTTATTAACTTAGAAAAATAACAGGGAAATGTTTTCTTACCTCATATCGCCTGGATAACAGTTATAACATGAAGTTCATGTTAGGAGACCAGACAGATCCTGACGCTTCCTCTGTGTCCATATTCCCGTTTTTGTTTTGTTGTTCTGTTCTCCGCTGAAATCCCACAACTCAAATTCACTCAAATAAGAATTTGGCGTGCAGATGTAAAATAATCCAGGTAATGATCCACGTAATTAATTACGAGGGTACCGACAGAATAGCGCTGAAATCCTGCAGCATTCAAACTGATGTACTTTCAAATGAAGGCGCGTTCAGTGCTCATTGGCCACCTTCCTGGATGACAGCCACATTGACCAATCATATTTAAAGCAACATGGCGAGGCAGCCAATAGCAATTGTTTCAGTGGGATAACTCGAACAAAGATAATAATAATAATTGATATATATATAGATATATATATAGATACATAGAAATGTGTCATATTTAGCATGTGCAAGGTGTGCATACATACATAACTGCAATATATAATATGTACACATGTGTGTGTGTATATATGTAAGGGATAATGCCCGACGAGGTGTCCATTATCAGAAGTTAATGGACGACGCGGGGGCGTGAACCGTCCGACGCGAAGCGGAGGACGGTTGCTTCCGCGAAGTCCATTAACTTCTGATAATGGACACCTCGAAGGGCATTATCCCGCTTATACCATGGTCACTTGCCAAAGAATATAAATTAAGACCATTAATTAATATTTGCATGGGTTTTACAATCAAAATATAAAGTTGTTCACAAGCCATAATTTGGCTTCCCTAGTAACGCCTGAGGGTCTGACTAATACCTGGAACAATCATTACCCTCCCGTAAGGTTCTTATGCAACGGAAACGTTGTTCACTCCTCCAGTAAATAGGACGGACCTTAGATACGACTCGGCAACGGGAGGGATTCTAGTCCGCTCAGCTATGAGCCACAGAGCTGACGTAATGCATTGTACATCGGGAATCGCGACGGTCTATACTTTCAACATAAAGTGTACATATTTATAATTTGAAATGTGTCCCAGCCTTTACACCACAGATACTATAGGGTCTATAGCATATAACCGCGTTTTCTGATTACAGTTTAATGCATTTTTCACAATTTACCAGCTGTCGTTTTGACGACTAATCACCGCGCCATTCGTTTCAATGGGAATCGCGACGGTCTATACTTTCAATAAAGTGTACATATTTATAATTTGAAATGTGTCCCAGCCTTTACACCACAGATACTATAGGGTCTATAGCATATAACCGCGTTTTCTGATTACAGTTTAATGCATTTTTCACAATTTACCAGCTCTCGTTTTGAAGGCTGAACAGACAATTTGACTGGAAGTACTTAGTAGGTGTCCACATAGACATATTTACGTAGACGCCTCATAGACTGAGGCTGCCCGTTAGAGCTGACGTAGCAGCGCGGCCGCCATCTTGGAGGGGGGCCCAGTGCGCCCCCAGTGCATTCATTTCTATGGAGGAAGGCGTATCCCCAACTACAATAATAAGCATAACTCCCCGAATTTTTACCGGATTTTCACACGGTTTGGTTTGCTACAAATGGCAGAGATTTATTTATGATACAGGACGATTTTTTTTTAATTTTTTTTTTTTTTATAAATAATAAGAATTATTGTTCAATCTTACTTGTGAAAGGTAATCCCACGCGATCTAGTGTCAATACTGCGCCGTAAGCTGCACAACATACTGGCATAGCTTGCTCTCCCGTTGACTCCTATGCTAGACTAGAGTGAGGACTCCCTACCAATATGGCGGCGACGCTGGGTTACGTTCCATCACGTCATGAGGCGTCTATGTATATATGTCTATGGGTGTCCATATAGCCAGAGCTAGCTCTGCATATAGCAGGGATTAATGGCCACCCTGCAGCAGCCAACCAGAATCGAGTATTCCCTCTCTGTTGCCATGGTTACCATCTAGCGTTTGAGCCAGCGCAGTAATCTAACTGTAATCAGGCAATTTGACCCGAACGTCTTTCCTAGGTGTACATTATCACTTTTTAACCTACACCTGCCAGCCAATCAGAATCGAGTATTCACGCCGACCATGGTATAAATATATATATATATATATATATATATATATATATATATATATATATATATATATATAGTATATGTATAATATATGCATAATAAATACTTGACTATACAAGATATACATGCTTTAAATAATATACTATGAATATGAATATGTAAATAGAATGTAAATAGAATGTGCAAAAAGACAAGAATATTGTATACATATGATATATACTATCATATTTATCAGTTATTATTAAGTTAATATTAACACATATCACATATGATATGAAGTACATGGTCCAGTATTTGGAGTGGAGTGTTCAGAGTGCAAAAGGTGACAGGTATGAGTTGTAAAGTCTTATTGCAGGTAGGAACGATTTCCTGTATCGTTCCTTAGAGCAGCAGGGTTGAATGAGTCTGTTGCTGAGGCTGCTCTTTAGTTTGTCCAGTGCACATACATAAAGAAATGAAGTTTGACTCCAACTGGAGCAGATTTATTATAAATTTGAAATGAACAGAAGAATCAGTTCAACTTAACACCAAAGTAGTTCATCGCACAGTGATGAGACACATATCTTTGTAATCAGCGGAGTCTCTGCTTTCACTTGACACCTCGTTTGTGGTTTGGTTGAAGTGGTGAAATTAGCAGAAGCACTAAAGTGGACATGTTTTCGTGTTTTTGTTACATGCCCATATAATTGCTTGGGGATTGAACTATGTTTCGTTTGGGTGGCAATGCTTGGTAAAGCTTTTAGCTGAGTTTCTCCCCGTCATTTTGGCATGCTACCTGTTAGGATTGGTGCTTCCTAGCAGACGCTGATTGTCTGTATTGTGCATGCATCTCACGCTGTCCCCCTTCGGGTTGGAGAGGAATTCAAGTTCACACTAAACCACATAAAGAAAAAAGTTTCTGCTGCACTGCTTTCTTACTCCACAGAGCTTTGATGTCTCTCTCTGTCTCTCCATCTCTGTCTGTCTGTCTCTGTCGGTCTGTCCCTCTGTCTGTCTCTCTCTGTCTGTCTGTCTCTCCCTCTCTCTCTTCAATGTAAAAACACATACAACTAATGAGATTTACCTTAAAATTGCAGAAAAAAAAGTTGTCAGTATGGAGATAAACCTTTATATAACGAGCAAAACATAAAATAACAGGCAATTATTGTAATTTTACATACATTTGCACGTAATTTAAGAAAACAGGAAATATACAGTATAATATAGTAATTTTTTGTTTGTCATTATTGGCATAACACATAAAATAACAGGCAGGTTGTTCATTTACAGATAATGTCTGTAATTTTAATGTTTTTTATACTATTTTTAAAAAATGGGAAAACTACTGTAAAAATGTAGGGTAATTTACTTTAAAATTACGATTTTTTTTTACAGTGTACAGCTACTCACATTGACGTGAGTCTACATACATCTCTATCACCATGAATTTGTCTTATGAAGAAACAATCAGAGCAATTTTATTTTTTCCTACTTTAAGCTTTCCAAGGCAAGAATAGACGTTTACTTTCACATGTCAATCAGTTTTAGACACAGGCCTATATAAATGCATTCAGATGCAGACACACACACACACACACACACACACACAAGCATGTTTTGAGTCACTAACAGACAACTAATGGGTTTAAGTGGTACATACTGTCTTAAGTGGAGACAGATTTTCCAGCTAGCCAGTTTAATGCTAACATTAAATGTCAGAGAAAGTCGGGGTGTTGACGAGGTAAGGAAGACTAAGGAAGGAAAGAATTGAACAGGACAAACTGAAAAAACAAAAAGCTCAACTAAAAAGAATGATGGTGGAAAATGTTAGACGAGAAGGCATTCATGCTCATGAAGAACGTGTCCTCTGTCCACTCAGACTGTGCTGATCACCGTCTCCCTGAGCAGCGCTCGGCTCTGCCAGGGAGGTTGCAGGGGACCCAGGAAGGAGATGTTTAGAAAGGACTACCGGCCCCAGGTGAAGACAATAGACCCTTTTCAAAGAGGCATCATCGTA